>JBBPBX010006117.1:59396-69580 GCA_038048925.1 Garcialebias charrua
TGTATATATGTATATATGTATATATATATATATATATATATACATACATACATACATACATACATACATACATACATACATACATACATACATACATACATACACACATACATACATACATACATACATACACACACACACACACACACACACACTTCCGGGTCACACGGATCACCGTTGAATATGCTAGTCAAAGGAAAATGTACTGGCAATAAATATCGGTACTTAATATTAATAAAATATATTTATGAAACATCCCATATTTATTAATAGTGATTAAAATATATCTCTCTCTATAAATGTATTAATTTTCCTAGACAATGTTATAATTCCGTTTATGAATGAGAACTGTCTTAATTTACTTTAAAAAGTACGTGCTCTATCTCCGCTAATCTTCATGTTGCTAATTTATATAGCTCGTATTTCCGTTAAAATCATTGACATACAGTATTTACGTCAGGGTTAAAATGATATGCAGCTTCACCACTGAGCGGCGCTGTTTCACCCTGGAAATAATTAATTCAGTGTCTTGCAGGGTTTTCTCGTTCAGCCTAGGCTGGGGGTCAGGTCTAATGCATCGCTTATCATCTTAACCAATGATTTTAACGGAAATACGAGTGGCGTAAATTTGCAATATGAAGATTGGCGGAGATGGAGCATGTAATTTTCTAAGTAAATTAAGACAGTTCTTATTCATAAACAACAGCGATCCGTGCAACCCGGAAGTATTCCTTTTAGCGCATGCGCAAATGAGCTGACACTACGGACCATGCTTCCGTAACAGATCGAGCAGTAACAGGCCTTGCTGTGGTGTTGAATGACCATGAAGTTTCCTCTGAGATGTAAATCCCCAAGAGTTTGACGTTGGGGACTCACGCCATGTGCTGTCACCATTTGTCACCATGTAGAGTGGGGTAGGAGAAGCCTTGCTCTTCCTGTAATCCATGACCACCTGGTTTTCCTTGTGTTGAGTGACAGGTTGTTCCTGGGACACCACTTTACCATCCGCTGCACCTTGTCCCTATACACTGACTCATCTCCACTAGTTAAGTCCCACCAGGGTGATGTCCATCTGTCCGTCCGTCCATCCATCCATTATCTTCCGCTTGTTCTTAAATCGGGTCATGGGGGTAGCAGCTTGAGCAGGGAGGCCAAGACATCTCTTTCCACAGCCACCTCTTCCAGCTCTTCTGGGCATTCCCAGACCAACCGAGAGATGTAGTCTAGTGTGTCCTGGGTTCTCCCCGAGGTCTCCTAGTCAGACATGCCTGAAGCACCTCCCTAGGGAGGTGCCCAGGAAGCATCCATACCTGCTACCCAAACCAACTCAACTGGCTCCTCTCGATGTGGAGGAGCAGCGGTTCTACTCTGAGTCTCTCCCGGTTAAAGGTGCTATATGTAATTTCTGGAACACGTTGGAACTTAGGAAAATTTTGAACAGAGACACGTTTCTGGTCCCTCCCCCTCAGAGCCATATATGGCTCTGCTCCCTCTTGCTCTCAGTGAAATTCAGCTCTGCTTCCGAATGCTCCGCCTCCACTGCATGTCCTGTCAGCCGCTGCGAAGTTCGGTGTTTATATGTTAATAAAACGTTCTAAAAAATAAAATAAAAACAGGGAGCGCTGGTCCAGCACACCAGAACACCAGGAAATCTGCAGAGCCTCGCGGAACCATGTTGAACCCGAGTTTAATTCGCTCGTGACAAATTCATCCATTTCCTCATAATTTCAATCATGGATCAGTGGAGAAGGAAGCGATCTTGACTTTTGGCAAAAACAAACAAAAGAAAAGTCCAGATCAGGGATGAAGAAGGGGAATTTAATACATTTGTGTCACATACAAAACAGTTTTGCATCGCTTTGCAATCCTTTGAACGAGAACCTGCGCGGCCGCTGGGGCTGGGACAGGCGGGGGCGTGGGTTAGGAGCGTGAGAAGTGAGAAGCTCTGTTTTTATTGGCTGGTTAAAAACTCTGTTTTTATTGGCTGGTTAACGGCGGGTCACTGTGGCTTTTTAGAAATGCTTTTAGAGAAGCAAGGGGACTATAGTTTTTTTCAGAGATTACTTTGTCTAACATCAGCCTGTCAGGAGATAGTGACAGAGTGAAGAAATATGTTCAAATATATTTTTAGACAACTTACAGACTGCACTACAGAACTCGGGTGGTTGGTGGCGGCGGTCATATGCATTCATATCACATATCCATCTACATATCTGCATATCGGTGGTGGCGGTCATGGGTCGCCGGTCGGTGAACCGGCTGTGCTGGGGTGGTTTCGGGGTGGGAGCCGGGGGCTTAGGATTCTGGGGGCGTGTCGTCCCCGGGCTTGGGCCTGGTGGGGATCGGGGGTCTTGGGCTCTGGCGGGCGGGTCGCCGGGCTATGGGCTGGCTCGCGCTCTGGTGCCCGGCTCTGGCAGGGGGCCCTTGGCTCGCTGGTGGGTTGGGGGTTCATGTGCCGGGGGGTTGGGTGTCTGGGAGCGTGACTGGTGGCCCATGGGAGGGGGCGGGTTAACCCAGCCTGGGTGTCTAGTGTGTTATGTGTTCTGAAAGTTGTTAGTATGAAGGGTGGGTGTAGTATTTCTTCTGGGGTGGGGACTAAGTAGATGTCTTTGATGGTCTGGGACTATGCATGGCCGGTGTGCGGGCCCTGGTTGGGGCCCGCTCTCGGTGTTTCCTGTCGGCGGATAGGCGGGCGCTCTTGGCCATGTCGTCCATGTGGGATTTTGTGTCTTCTTGGGCGGAGGGCTGACTGCGGTTCGTAGGGGTCGTGGCGGCCCTGGTGGATGTGGGCTGTTGGTTCTGCTGTTGGCGGCCCTCGTGGCCGTGTCCCTCTCTGGTCTTGGACTCAATGGCCTGGCGGTCGGAGAGGTGTTTCTTTTGCCTCGCTCCTTGGGTGGACCTTGGCGAACTGGGGGGGGTATGTTGGGTCAGCGGGGGAGCTGACTCGCTGCGGGAGCATTGTTCCTGCAGATATTTTCTCCCCATCCCTCACCACGCACCTCCGCCCTCTTCATCTCAAATTAATACATGTAGGGATTTTGAGACTCGGGTGTGCTGCAACGTTTTTACATCTCTGTTGTTCAGAACCACCTGGGACTCAATTTTATTATACACTTTAGACATTCACTCATAAACATCCTCATAAAAGTCACATACTGTATAGGGAATGGAATGAGCACTATGGTTATGGGTGGCGGGATGACATCACTCTCGACCCCTGTACCTATGCTCATTCACAATTATGCATTTAGACAATAAGGGTCTGGGTTAGAGTTGGAGTGGAGGGGAAACTGGTATAATGCCAGCCTTTGCTCCTTCTCTTTCCTTTTTAAGTGCACTTTACAACAACACACACCAACAGCACATTTGGGGACGGGGTGTGTGTGTCGGGGTCTAGATTTGTTAATTCATTTTTTTATTTATTTATATATATATATATATATATATATTTTTTTTTTTTTTTTTTTATTATTATTATTATTTTTCTCTCACCCCCCCTGGTTGCCTGGCGGACATTCTGGGGGTAGGCCGTCGGGGTTGTCCTGGGGTATGGGGGGGTTCGGGGCCTGGGGGTTCGCCGTGGGCGGGGCTGGCATTGCGCTCTCCCTGGGGCTGCTTGGGCTCGAGTGTCCTGTCCTGTCGGCAGGGCGGTGATTGGGCCGGATCATGGATGTCGGCTACTCTCCACCCCAGAATGAATGGGCCTACCTCCTGGGTTTGGGTATGGGCTGCCCCAAGTAGGGGGCGGATACATGTCTTGGACCTAGGGGGTATAGAGGGTGCATCAGGATTATGAATGGAACATGTTGTTATTGTTTGTCTTTGTGTGAGTGAGGATGAGGAAGGGTCTGAGTGAGTGTGTCTGTGTATGAATGTCTAATTGTCAGGCTGAGATTAGGACTGCCTCCTCTCTGTTACATCTAAGGCTACTTGGTGTCGCGCTCCTACCACATGGCCCCCGGGTGGGTGTCCCTTGGCCTGCGGGCGGGCTGGGGGCCCTTGCTGTCGCCTTCGGGGGTTGGGCGCTTGGGCGTGTGTCGGCTCGGCCTGGTGGCTGCCTGGTGGGGCTCGGGTCCTCTGGTCCTATCGGGTCCGGGCCTGAGGGATGGGCGCCCCCGGTGCCCGGGCCTCGGTCTCCGGGCCTGGGGCTACGTCGGTGCAGCGGGCTCCGGCGGGGGCCTGTGGTCTTGTCGCTATTGGCCTCCCGGGGGTCATTGTGTGTGGTCACTGGTGGAGCTCGTCCGGTTCTCCTCCTTGGTCGGATCTGGGGAGTGGGCGAGTGGCTTGTCCTGTTCGGGTGGCCCTGGGGACTCTGGGCTCGGGGTCCTTCTTGGGGTCTTGGGCTTTGATCGCCCCTTCGTCTGCCTCGGGCCTTGGGGGGTCGGATCTCTGATGCTTCACGGTCGCTACTAAATGTTCTATTGGAGGAACCTTATTCACTTATGCATGCTCACAACCACACACAAATGGATGCAGGGATGTATATGTAGATATCATATGCAGATATGTAGATGGATATGTGATATGAATGCATATGTATGTATACTGTATATATATTTGTAGATATGGGTATGTTTATTTATGGAAATCTACTGCAAGGTCATGAATATTATTAGTCTTTATGCATGTATGTTTCGTTGCTGTGTTCTGTCATGTGCTTTGCAGGATTGCGGACGGAGGTTGGGTGTGTTTGCCTTGTGCTCTTTTTGTGGATAATTGTTGTGTTTTGTTGTCTTACTTTCTATCTTTCCTTTCTCTCTATTAAAAAAAAATTCATATCGGTGTGAGAGGATGGCTGTAAGGTGAGAAGGGAGGCCATCTATAAATGAAAAAAAAAAAAAGATTACTTTGTCTAACATATGTTTCTCGGCTGGCCTGGGAACGCCTTGGGATTCCCCCAGAGGAGCTGCTCCAAGTGGCTGGGGAGAGGGAAGTCTGGGCCTCCCTACTTAGGCTGCTACCCCCGCGACCCGACCCCGGATAAGCGGAAGAAAATGGATGGATGGATGGATTGTCTAACATCAGCCTGTCAGGAGATAGTGACAGAGTGAAGAAATATGTTAAAAATATATTTTTAGACAACTTACAGACTGCACTACAGAACTGTAGACTGCAGCTTTAACTGAACTTCTCATCTTATCTCTAAGGGAGAGTCCAGCTACCCTGTGGAGGAAACTCATTTCAACTGTCTGTATCCGTGATCTCATTCTTTCGGTCACTACCCAGAGTTTGTGGCCATATGTGACGGTAGGAACAAAGACTGACTGGTAAACAGAGAGCTTTGTCTTACAGCTCAGCTCCCTCTTCACCACAATGGACCAGCACGGAGTCCACAATACTGCAGACATTGCACCAATCCATCTATCTCCCCTCACTCATGAACAAAATCCTAAGATACTTGAACTCTTCCACTTGAGGCGGACCTTCACCCTCGACTCAAAGAGAGCAATCCACCCTTTTCCGACTGAGGACCATGGCCTCAGATTTGGAGGTTCTGATTCTCATCGCAGCTGCTTCACACTCATCTGTGAACCACGTCAGTGAGACCTGAAGATCACGGCACGATGACGCCAACTGGACCACATCATCTGCAAATAGCAGAGATGGCAACCTGAGGCCACTGAACGGGAATTCCTCCGCCCCCTGGCTGCAACCAGAAATTCTGTCCATAAAAGTTAAAAACAGAATCAGTGACAACGGGAAGCCCAGGGTGGTGTCATATGTAAAATTTGATGATGGTGTTGGTGGGATGAGAGGATGTGCAGTCATGGGTATATGGCAAATAGGAGTGGGCTCATAAGAGCTCTTGAGCGAGCCAGTGCTGAGCATCAAGGTGGAGGAGCCATGTGCACCAATCCTTACAAACTGTGAATGGTTAGTAGGGAAGTCTTTGATCTAGGCACAAGTGAGTTAAGTCTAGTGCAGAAAACTTATCCACCAGGATGTCAGGAAGAATAGTTTTGAAAGCTGAACTAAAATCAACAAAAAGCATTCTGACGGAGGGAGTTCTAGGTGCGTCAGAGCAGTGTGGAGGGCAGTGGAGATGGCGTCATCAGTAAATCTATTTGCTCTGTATGCATATTGATGAAGCATGGAGAAGGTAGTCCATGTGCTATGCCAGTAGTCTCAAAACACTTGGCAACGACCAGTGTTAGCACGATGGGTGTGTAGTCATTGAATCAGGTGACGGTTGAGCTTTTAGGCACAGGGGTCAACTTGAGGCAGGGTTGGACGGAGGCCTGTGCCACGGAGAGATTGAAGATCTTATCATTCCATCCGCCCCTGCAGCTTTCCTCGTGTTCACAGATCTGAACTTGGATCTCACTTGATGTTCCTGGATAGTGAGAGGGCTCATGGAATGTGGGGGCTGTATGTATCAAGTTCAAGTATCTTTATTGTCATTCGCATCACATGTGGTACATCAGGTGGAACAAAACTGTGTACACCCCAAAATAGAAAAAAAAAAGTATAAAAGAAGCAGTATATAAGGATCTAAGATGAGATTAACGCTAAACGAACGCCAGACAATACGCTAAAAGTGTGTGAGGACCCATCAGTTTTTGTTCCATTAGTGCCTGCATAGATCTGCACTGAGATCATGGAAGCACCTGAACCAACAGACCAAACAAAGTAGACAGTCGGTGCAGCGCAACAGGTTCAGCGTGAACAGCTGATTGAAGCATACACTGCAGGAGGTTCTGCATTGTTCACCCTCTCATAATGCTTCACAGAAACTGGATCATAGACCCGTTAAATGTGCGGAGAACTGAACTCAAGTGCATTATGAATAGAACCACATTGGATCCAGTCTAGTTTCTTTCATCGGTACAAGTGAGATGTCAACCACATTTAGTCTCTCCTGGCGTCATTGAATACCATGGCTGAGGTGAAATTAACCTGTTGTTATTTAGAGCTGGAGGTCACGTTGGTGCTTTTTATGAGAGGTTTAATATGAAGCCAATTTGTCTACATATAACATTTAACGTGTCTCAATGACATTTGAACTGACCTTTAGGGGCTTTTACCAGGAAAATCGTGTCAATACTTGAAAATTAGTTGCATTTTAATTTTAAATCATTAGAAGCATGAATATCACTAAGTGTAGTTAAACATTAACTTCGGAAATAAGACAAATGATGCATGTGAACTTGAAGTCTTCAGTAATTAATGCAAACTCACAAATAAATGACAGATTAACCAGACCTACGTGTGACCCAATCTACTATTTTTTTAATCCCCCGTAACAAATGATGAAAGGAGACCACATTTTGCTTCTGTGTGTTTCTGTGAGCAACGTGACTCTTGAACCACTGGATAGATTTTTGTGAAACTCGCAGAAAGTGATATACAGATATACATCTACAGTTGAATTACTTATGGGTCAACTCAGATCAAGATGGCCACCACAGCCTTAAGTGACTTTAGCAAGCATGCAACAAACATGGCCATAACTCTGATCTGATGATATATTTGTTGTGGCAGTAGTTGAGATTCATACACAACACAAACTGTGAGCACCACATGACTGTGTTGAATCTTTATTTAAAACCTTGTCATCATCTGTTGGAGTCAATTCTGTCAGTCAGCAAAATATCTCATGAACCAATGAAATGAGTTTAATGAAACTTTCAATAAATATAAAATATACACAGGATTACATTTTGAAGTTGATCCAATCCAAGATGTCAGCTGATCTATCAAAAATAGCTTTGACTCAGTCAGTGTTTCAGATATTGAGCTAAAATTTCTTGTGGCATTAGGTGGGAGTCATTCTCAACAGTATCAACAGTACACAGACAGAAGCTCTTGTGATATTGTGCAACTTAGTTGCTTAGTCCAGCATCAACGTGTGGCATGGAGGCTGCACAGCTGCAGAATGAAAAGCTTTGCAGAGATTAGTGAAGGCTGCACAGAAGATGTTGGAGTCAGTCTCCCCACCGTCAAATACATCTACACCTCCAGATGCAGGAAGAGAGCCACCTGCATCATGAAGGACCACACGCACCCAGCACACACACATTTTGCCCCACTCCCCTCAGGAAAGAGGTTAAGGAGCATTAAGTGTAGAACCACTAGACTGAGGAACAGCTTCTACCCTAATGCCGGGTTCCCACCAAACGCGTCTTCAGCATCAAAAACGCTCCTAACGCGCGGTGTTGGCTGCTTGTCAACAGATGTCTGTTCACACCGAAGACGCGCAGTGGGAGCAGCGTCTCGGTCCTTTTCCGGTCGGGTTTGTTTTGTTTTTGTACACCGGGCAGATAAAATCAGCTGTTCGTGAGCCTCGTTACTACTTGAGTGGGTTTTCTACGAGCCGAACTGCAGCTCCGAAAGTCTTTGTTGAGATTAAAACATTTTTTTATGTTTGGGGTGATCGTACGCTCGAGCGGACAGCGGCAACTGTAAAAATGCCAAGTTTCTTACCGGAGGCTGGTTTCTTCATGGAGGCTCGTTGGGCTAAGTTTAAAAAGTCCAAAAAAAGTCCCGTCGTCGTTGCGTCATCACATAGCAGAGTCTCTCCCGATTGGTTGCTGCGACGAGCAGCCAAAGTTCAAATATTTGAACTCCGGCAGCGGCTGCTTTTGGACGCGTCGCGTGCGCGGAAAAGAACTGCCGCGCCCTGCCGCGCCCTGCCGCGCCGCTCAAACTGCTCAAAACGCACCGTGTCACGCTTCGCCGCTCCTCGCCGCTCCTCCACATAGACTTTCAATGTAAACCAGCCGCTTCCACTGCCCGAAACGCATTTGGTGGGTAGCCGGCATAAGACTGACTCATGAATCTCTAAATCACTGTAAGAAAAATCACATCATGATGCTGCTGATCTGTTTCATGTTGCTGCTGATCTGTTTCATGTTGCTGCTGATCTGTTTCATGTTGCTGCTGATCTGTTTCATGTTGCTGCTGATCTGTTTCATGTTGCTGCTGATCTGTTTCATGTTGCTGCTGATCTGTTTCATGTTGCTGCTGATCTGTTTCATGTTGCTGCTGATCTGTTTCATGTTGCTGCTGATCTGTTTCATGTTGCTGCTGATCTGTTTCATGTTGTTGCTGATCTGTTTCATGTTGTTGCTGATCTGTTTCATGTTGTTGCTGATCTGTTTCATGTTGTTGCTGATCTGTTTCATGTTGTTGCTGATCTGTTTCATGTTGTTGCTGATCTGTTTCATGTTGTTGCTGATCTGTTTCATGTTGTTGCTGATCTGTTTCATGTTGCTGCTGATCTGTTTCATGTTGCTGCTGATCTGTTTCATGTTGCTGCTGATCTGTTTCATGTTGTTGCTGATCTGTTTCATGTTGTTGCTGATCTGTTTCATGTTGCTGCTGATCTGTTTCATGTTGTTGCTGATCTGTTTCATGTTGTTGCTGATCTGTTTCATGTTGTTGCTGATCTGTTTCATGTTGTTGCTGATCTGTTTCATGTTGTTGCTGATCTGTTTCATGTTGTTGCTGATCTGTTTCATGTTGTTGCTGATCTGTTTCATGTTGTTGCTGATCTGTTTCATGTTGCTGCTGATCTGTTTCATGTTGCTGCTGATCTGTTTCATGTTGCTGCTGATCTGTTTCATGTTGCTGCTGATCTGTTTCATGTTGCTGCTGATCTGTTTCATGTTGCTGCTGATCTGTTTCATGTTGCTGCTGATCTGTTTCATGTTGCTGCTGATCTGTTTCATGTTGCTGCTGATCTGTTTCATGTTGCTGCTGATCTGTTTCATGTTGCTGCTGATCTGTTTCATGTTGCTGCTGATCTGTTTCATGTTGCTGCTGATCTGTTTCATGTTGCTGCTGATCTGTTTCATGTTGCTGCTGATCTGTTTCATGTTGCTGCTGATCTGTTTCATGTTGCTGCTGATCTGTTTCATGATGCTGCTGATCTGTTTCATGATGCTGCTGATCTGTTTCATGATGCTGCTGATCTGTTTCATGTTGCTGCTGATCTGTTTCATGATGCTGCTGATCTGTTTCATGTTGCTGCTGATCTGTTTCATGTTGCTGCTGATCTGTTTCATGTTGCTGCTGATCTGTTTCATGATGCTGCTGATCTGTTTCATGTTGCTGCTGATCTGTTTCATGTTGCTGCTGATCTGTTTCATGTTGCTGCTGATCTGTTTCATGTTGCTGCTGATCTGTTTCATGATGCTGCTGATCTGTTTCATGTTGCTGCTGATCTGTTTCATGTTGCTGCT
>JBBPBX010006118.1:9830-22715 GCA_038048925.1 Garcialebias charrua
ATGACAGACAGAGGGATAAATAGACAGATATATAGATAGACAGATCAATAAACAGATAGACAGATCAATAAACAGATAGACAGATCAACAGACAGATAGATAGACAGATCGACAGATAGATAGACAGACAGACAGACAGACAGACAGACAGACAGACAGATCGATAGATAGACAGATCAATAAACAGATAGATAGACAGATCAATGAACAAATAGACAGATCAACAGACAGATTGATAGACAGATCAACAGACAGATAGATAGACAGATCGACAGATAGATAGACAGACAGACAGACAGACAGACAGACAGACAGACAGACAGACAGACAGACAGATCGATAGATAGACAGATCAATAAACAGATAGATAGACAGATCAATAAACAGATAGATAGACAGATCAACAGACAGATAGATAGACAGATCAACAGACAGATAGATAGACAGATCGACAGATAGATAGACAGACAGACAGACAGACAGACAGATTGATAGACAGACACACAGACAGACAGACAGACAGATGGACGGACGGATGGATGGATGGATAGATGGCACGTTACATTTTATTTAGACTTTTATTAGAGGGTCCATTTTGAGCTCTAATGTCGTTTTCAAGGTGCCTCATGGGTTAAATACCTTTTGCTGCTTTTATTTAACATTTTGAAACTATTAGATTTTAGCTACCGGTAGTCTTTTGATGATTTTAGACTGCAGCCATTTGATAAGTTCAATTTTAGCTGATGTTGTTCTGCTTTTAGCTAGCGTTTTGCTACTATTTTCATTTATTTAGCCTTATACTGTACATTTCGGCAATGCTAGTATTTAGCAACGTTGAACTAAATTTTTATTATTATTATTTTTAATCCAGCTTTTTGCCTGTTCTAGCTTTCAGTTAGCGGTCTGTTTCTTTTAGCTTTACCATTTCAGCTTCAGCTTCTTCAGCATACTTCAGTAAACTCACTCATGCTGCATTTTAGCAGAAAGTACAGTTTTTGTTTGTGCTTGCAAGTTTTAGAAGACACATATGGATTAAAAGTTGCGCTGCATGCAAACGTCCCTGAATGTCCACCCTTGTCCACACAAGCCTTCCTAATCTCCGCAGGATTTACTAAACTGCAGAACTTGTCATGTTGCTGACATCACAGAGAGCTGCAGCAGCAAGAAGAGAGCTAATATTAGCTCAAGCCCCACCAGCTCAACATCATACCAACGGAGCTAATATTAGAGCTGCCCGGGGTTTAATTACCTGTGATGTGGCTCATAAAAGTAGAGACTGAGGACCCGAAGGAGTTTATTTGTGTCTTTAGTGAGCGTTCTGGCTCAGAGGGGCAACAAGAGGATGAGTCATCAGATCTGAGCAGCTGGGCCTTTTTGTTCATCAAGGTTAGACGGACCCTTTTCTCTCCAGGTACTTCTCCAAGCCAGTCTGTCAGCGTTGTAAACACACAAGAGCACAAAAAGATTTGCCCAAATCTGAACGGATTGGTCTAAAACAGCATCCTGACCAGTAAAGGACACCCTGAATATCTTTATTGTCGTGGTACATTCACCATCATTCATCATCACCAGATCTCCTCAGCTGGCAGAGTCGTTTCTTAAATTAAGCTCTTTATTTTGTGGCATAGTCTCAAGCACATGAGATTGGCTGAGATCGCATTGTGGGCGATGGATTGTGGGTGATGGATGAACGCACCCACAATCCATCTCCATAACTCCTGGCTAACATTAAAAAATGATTATCTGATAAACAAGTCATAAAATGTAACAAAGGTACACTGAGATAGATAGATAGATAGATAGATAGATAGATAGATAGATAGATAGATAGATAGATAGATAGATAGATAGATAGATAGATAGATAGATAGATAGATAGATAGATAGATAGATAGATAGATAGATAGATAGATAGATAGATAGATAGATAGATAGATAGATAGATAGATAGATAGATAGATAGATAGATAGATAGATAGATAGATAGATAGATAGATAGATAGATAGATAGATAGATAGATAGATGAAAGAAAACATCTGAGCACCTAAGTGTCAGAATCTAGACGGTGCAGAGAGATGTTCATGACCCGTTTAAGGTCGGGTCTATCTGGACCACGACTCTCGGATGTTATGATTAACTGACCCAGAGACAAGGACTGAAAATGAACAGACTTCAAGACTTTGTAGAAAATTTATGAATTGATTTACAGTGAACAGCTGCACAAGCAATATCATGGACCCTGAGAGAAGTGTCAGGCAGGAGAACTTCTGGAGTGGCTCTGTGTTGATTGTCTTTGTTCTTACAGGTAGACGGGTCGTCGGTGCAGGCAACGAGACGTCAGAGAGTGAATTATGGTTTCTGGCGGCGCACTGTTGTAAGGCAAGAAAGACAGCAGAGGAGACCACAAGGAGACTCCCTGTGCTTTACGGAGGAGTCCAGGAACAGGTGAGTCACAAGGGAAAGATCTGAAACAGCCAAAAGACACAATTCAAGAGCACAAAGTGGCTAGAAGCATGACTACCACTGACATGTAATGCTCCAGTGATGAGGAGAAGTCATCTGTTGCCTTTTATGCTCATGTCATCAATGAAATGGCTCACAGGTGTGGCAAGTTGGTGCCATCTTGTGAACTCAGCAGTGAAAACAGGAACTCCCACATTGGAGAATAGTTTGCAACTCTAAATTGTTAAATTGTGAAAAATTTGCAAATTTCTCACAGAATTCTATTTGTGGCAATGAGCTGTTCAACCACGTTTTGCATGTTTTGCATGTTTTGCTTTTTTTTTTTATTGCAGCTTTTTTTTATGCACACAGCTCGTAAAACTGTATTCTTAGCCGTGCATTTTCTGTCATTTCTTATTTCTTTCTCCTCCAAACTCACATTTGAGATTTATTCTACACATAAAATGAAGACAGGCAGATTCGGACCATTATTTATCATTAGTGTGGTTTTTAGTGTGTTTGGAGCTGTAGCTTCGTATGTTTTCTGCAAGAGGAGAGCTGGTTTCAAAATACAGCGTTAGTCCTCTTAAATTATTTTATTTTATTTTAATTTTATTTTAAAAGTTTATTCATTTTACAAAATGTGACACAACAAATGACAAGCAAATGAAAAAAAAGGTGTAAAATGAAAAGGTAGCAGATGAAGAAGAAAATATCTTATTAAATCTGCTCCTTATCTATCTAATACAAACTAATTGCTCTCTAATAACAAAATAAGTAAATAACTCATTTAACCAACAATTATATGGATTACTCAAATACATTCAATTATTGGAGAATTATTGGAGGATTCAATTATATTTGTTTAACAATTCAACTTTGACAATTTTCTTAAAGACAGAAATTGATTTAGCTTCTTTAAATACTGACATTAAATTATACCACAACCTTACACCTTGTATTACGGTAGTTCTTCCCTTCAAACTTGTTCTGAACTGTGGTTTAACAAACACATCTTTACCCTTAAGATTGTAGCAGCTTGTTCTTTTCACAAAAAACCTTTGAATATTTGACGGTAGTATATTATTATGAGCTCTATACATACGGTAAGTAACAAAATGTTGTAATTGACCAAATCATAGAATTTCAGTAGCTTCATTTGAGAAAATAATACACCAGAAGGGTGACAATAATGTTTTTTTGTTATAATTCTCACAATCTTTTTTTGCATAATAAAAATAGGCATTGTATTGCTTTTGCATGCTTTTCCCCATACAGTTACACAATAAATAAAATGTGGCACAATCAATGAATTATATAACAGATACAAAGCTTTATCATTTAGTAGATATTGAACTCTGTAAAATACTGCAATTGATTTAGATATTTTTGTTTTAACTAAATGTATATGTTGTTTCCATGATAAATTATCATCAATAATAACACCCAAGAATTTTACCTCATTGACTCTGCGTCAGGGGTTCTGGAGAGGAGGGTCCGTCGGATAGTCGAACCTCGGATTCAGGAGGAGCAGTGTGGTTTTCGTCCTGGTCGTGGAACACTGGACCAGCTCTACACCCTCAGCAGGGTCCTGGAGGGTGCGTGGGAGTTTGCCCAACCAGTTTACATGTGTTTTGTGGACTTGGAGAAGGCATTCGACCGCGTCCCTCGGGGGGTTCTGTGGGGGGTACTCCGGGAGTATGGGGTACCAGGCCCTTTGATAAGGGCTGTTAGGTCCCTGTACGACCGGTGTCAGAGCTTGGTCCGCATTGCCGGCAGTAAGTCAGGCTCGTTTCCGGTGAGAGTTGGACTCCGCCAAGGTTGCCCTTTGTCACCGATTCTGTTCATAACTTTTATGGACAGAATTTCTAGGCGCAGCCAAGGTGTTGAGAGGATCCGTTTTGGTGACCTTAGAATCGCTTCTCTGTTTTTTGCAGATGATGTGGTCCTATTGGCTTCATCAGCTCGTGATCTACAGCTTTCGCTGGAGCGGTTTGCAGCTGAATGCGATGCGGCCGGGATGAGGATCAGTTCCTCCAAATCCGAGGCCATGGTCTTGAGCCGGAAAAGGGTAGCATGCCCTCTCCGGGTCGGGGAGGAGGTCCTGCCCCAAGTGGAGGAGTTTAAAGGGGACCTCAGATGCATTTTTTAAATTTTTATGTTATTTCTGTGTGCTATCTAGACCCTATTCCTTCAATTTAATGCACAAAATAATTCTTAGATAATCAATTATACCCTTTTTAATTCTGCCAGTTTTAACTTTCGTTTTGAACGACCGGTTTCTGATAGAAGTTCTGAAGTCCACGCCCTTCAAAGATCTGTTAACGCCCTCATAACAGCCAGTATCTGTAATGTGTTGTTGTTTTAAAATTAGCTCTTTTTTTATTACTCATTTGACTTACTGTTAGTGCTAGCTTAAGATAACTTACCGAAACCCGTCTGAGCGCGCCGCAGTTTGCTGCTCCTTTTAGCATTAGACCACCCGAATCCGAAGCTAATGTTAGCTTGTTCCTCTTCCGGTTTTCGCCAGCTCCGCTCGGAGACTTTGGGCGTTATCGCTGTTCCAGTCAAGACAACACAAAGTTCACCAAGTGTCTCCCGTAAATTAATCCGTAAGGGGAAGGTCCTCACTGCTGCGAGGCTGCTGCGAGGCTGCAGCAAGGCTGTACAGTTGAAGCTCCGCTCCATGGCGCCGGAAGAGGGTCCCGTCGAACCCGGTCCTTCCGCCTGTGGTCCGCTCGTTTAATTTTTGCCGGCTGCGCGTTGGCAGCGATCGCAAATACACTAAAAATTGAACTAAAACATAAAAATAACAATTATACTTTATTTATAAAGCCATTTAAAAAAACACAGCTGCAACAAAGTGCTGTACACATGAAATTAAGAACATATAAACAAAAGATGAGATGAAATCATGAAAAACAACAGTCATGTGTTTAATACAGAAGTGGGTTGAGCCTAACCAGGTGAGGGGCTGGACTCAGGTTTGAGGTGGGTTGTCCTCGCGCCTGTGACGTCACAGGCGCGATTGACTTCCATTTTATTTCAAAAACGAACCGTTTTCATCACAGTAAAATAAATCTACTTAGAGTAAATAAACCACTGGGTGCATTTTTTTGGCACAAGGACTGTTTTTTTATGAAGTAAATACCCAAAGTTTAGTAAAAAAACATTAAAAAGTGAATTTTGCATGTGTGGTCCCCTTTAAGTATCTCGGGATCTTGTTCACGAATGAGGGAAAACTGGAGCGTGAGATCGATAGGCGGATAGGTGCAGCGTCCGCAGTGAAGCGGGCGCTGTACCGGTCTGTCGTGGTGAAGAGAGAGCTGAGTCAAAAGGCAAAGCTCTCAATTTACCGATCGATCTACGTTCCCACCCTCATCTATGGTCATGAGCTTTGGGTTATGACCGAAAGAACAAGATCTCGGATACAAGCGGCTGAAATGAGTTTTCTCCGCAGGGTGGCTGGACTCTCCCTTAGAGATAGGGTGAGAAGCTCAGTCATCCGGGAGGGACTCGGAGTAGAGCCGCTGCTTCTCCACATCGAGAGGAGCCAGTTGAGGTGGCTCGGGCATCTGGTTAGGATGCCTCCTGGACGCCTCCCTGGTGAGGTGTTCCGGGCATGTCCCACCGGGAGGAGACCCAGAGGAAGACCCAGGACGCGCTGGAGGGACTATGTTTCTCGGCTGGCCTGGGAACGCCTTGGGATTCCCCCGGAGGAGCTGCTCCAAGTGGCTGGGGAGAGGGAAGTCTGGGCCTCCCTACTTAGGCTGCTACCCCCGCGACCCGACCCCGGATAAGCGGAAGAAGATGGATGGATGGATGGATGGATGGATGGATGGATGGACTCTGCGTATTTCTGAGTCATTGATAAAAAATGGAATGTCATTTGATTTATTTTTATTGCTAAATATCATGTAGTATGTTTTATCCAAATTTAATGATCATTTATTGAGTCTAAACCAGTTTTGGATCTTTACAAACTCCTTCATTAATAAATCTGTTAATTGTTCAATAGTATTTCCAGAACAAAAAAAAGTTGTGTCGTCTGCGAACAAAACGCATTTGATGACCCCAGACACTTTAACCAGATCGTTAAATATATAAAATTAAAATAACATTTACAGAAACTAAAATTTAAGAGCACAAGAGGCCTTTGGCAAAATTGGAAAAGATTTGATACGCCCGAGAAAAAGAAAAAAAAAGACAAGTGTTTGAATTGCTCGGGACAAATTAAGAAGGGTTTGAGATTGGTTAGAGACACAAATACAAAAAGGTTTGAGATGCCTGCAACAAAACAGAGGTGTTTGAGAGGAGTTTGAGATGGTTGTGTCAAAATTAAGAGTTTTAGATTAGTTTGAGATGCCTGCAACAAAACTGAGAAAAGTTTGAGATGCCTGCAACAAAACTGAGAGGTGTTCGAGATGAGTTTGAGATGGCTGTGTCAAAATTAAGAGTTTTAGATTAGTTTGAGATGCCTGAAACAAAACTGAGAAAGGTTTGAGATGAGTTTGAGATGGTTGTGTCAAAATTAAGAGTTTTAGATTAGTTTGAGATGCCTGCAACAAAACTGAGAAAGGTTTGAGATGCCTGCAACAAAACTGAGAGGTATTTGAGATGAGTTTGAGATGGTTGTGTCAAAATTAAGAGTTTTAGATTAGTTTGAGATGCCTGCAACAAAACTGAGAGGTATTTGAGATGAGTTTGAGATGGTTGTGTCAAAATTAAGAGCTTTAGATTAGTTTGAGATGCATACAACAAAACTGAGAAAGGTTCGAGATGAGTTTGAGACGGTTGTGTCAAAATTAAGAGTTTTAGATTAGTTTGAGATGCATGCAACAAAACTGAGAAAGGTTTGAGATGAGTTTGAGATGGTTGTGTCAAAATTAAGAGTTTTAGATTAGTTTGAGATGCCTGCAACAAAACTGAGAGGTGTTCGAGATGAGTTTGAGACAGTTGTGTCAAAATTAAGAATTTTAGATTAGTTTGAGATGCCTGCAACAAAACTGAGAGGTGTTCGAGATGCGTTTGAGACGGTTGTGTCAAAATTAAGAGCTTTAGATTAGTTTGAGATGCCTGCAACAAAACTGAGAAAGGTTCGAGATGAGTTTGAGACGGTTGTGTCAAAATTAAGAGCTTTAGATTAGTTTGAGATGCCTGCAACAAAACTGAGAAAGGTTCGAGATGAGTTTGAGACGGTTGTGTCAAAATTAAGAGTTTTAGATTAGTTTGAGATGCCTGCAACAAAACTGAGAAAGGTTTGAGATGCCTGCAACAAAACTGAGAAAGGTTTGAGATGCCTGCAACAAAACTGAGAGGTGTTCGAGATGAGTTTGAGACGGTTGTTTCAAAATTAAGAGCTTTAGATTAGTTTGAGATGCCTGCAACAAAACTGAGAGGTGTTCGAGATGAGTTTGAGACAGTTGTGTCAAAATTAAGAGTTTTAGATTAGTTTGAGATGCATACAACAAAACTGAGAGGTGTTCGAGATGAGTTTGAGACGGTTGTTTCAAAATTAAGAGCTTTAGATTAGTTTGAGATGCCTGCAACAAAACTGAGAGGTGTTCGAGATGAGTTTGAGACAGTTGTGTCAAAATTAAGAATTTTAGATTAGTTTGAGATGCCTGCAACAAAACTGAGAGGTGTTCGAGATGCGTTTGAGACGGTTGTGTCAAAATTAAGAGCTTTAGATTAGTTTGAGATGCCTGCAACAAAACTGAGAAAGGTTCGAGATGAGTTTGAGACGGTTGTGTCAAAATTAAGAGCTTTAGATTAGTTTGAGATGCCTGCAACAAAACTGAGAAAGGTTCGAGATGAGTTTGAGACGGTTGTGTCAAAATTAAGAGTTTTAGATTAGTTTGAGATGCATACAACAAAACTGAGAAAGGTTTGAGATGCCTGCAACAAAACTGAGAGGTGTTCGAGATGAGTTTGAGACGGTTGTTTCAAAATTAAGAGCTTTAGATTAGTTTGAGATGCCTGCAACAAAACTGAGAGGTGTTCGAGATGAGTTTGAGACAGTTGTGTCAAAATTAAGAGTTTTAGATTAGTTTGAGATGCATGCAACAAAACTGAGAAAGGTTTGAGATGCCTGCAACAAAACTGAGAGGTGTTCGAGATGAGTTTGAGACGGTTGTTTCAAAATTAAGAGCTTTAGATTAGTTTGAGATGCCTGCAACAAAACTGAGAGGTGTTCGAGATGAGTTTGAGATGGTTGTGTCAAAATTAAGAGCTTTAGATTAGTTTGAGATGCCTGCAACAAAACTGAGAAAGGTTTGAGATGCCTGCAACAAAACTGAGAAAGGTCTGGGTTGCTTGGGACAACATTACGAAGGGTATGTCTCTGATTTGAGACACCAGGGACAAATCTAAAGCATTTGAGATGCCCACAAGAAAATAAAGACATGTTCAAGGTGACTTTGAGACGCTTGTGTCAAAATTAAGAAATAGTTGTTGATGAGTTTAAGATCCACAAGACAAAATTGCAAAGAGCTTGAGATGGATTTGAGACACCTGCAGCAAAGTTGAGAAAAGATTGAGATGGTTTTGAGATGCCTGCAACAACTTTGAGACAAAAATTCTGTGACTCAAGTAAGAAAACTGAGAACATTGCCAACATTTCTATAGACACTTTAGACACTTTGTTGTGATTGCCTTGAGTGTCCAGTGTCCCAGCGAGAGTCCGGATTTAGTTTAGAGCTCTGGCTGTGCTTTGTTTAGGTGTGCCAGTCTTTATGTTTGGGATGTGTCGTTGATAAATTTGTTTTTAGTGAACTCATCAACGGCTTTGTGACGGTTAAAAACAGACACGTGCAGTGCAGCAGGAAACAAGCAGCTATCATCCGTCTCTTCTCGCAGAGGATGAGGGGCGAGTTGTTTCTGCTTTTACCTCGTCTTCCTGTAACTCTATACTCCCATCACTCTGGCCGACTGCCAACACAGCTCTTTCCTTCCCACACGTGACTTCTTCATCCTCACTTCATCTATCCGCCTCTTCCTCCTCCTCCTCCTCCTGCTGCTGTCTTGCAGTCAGAGGATGAATAAATGGACGAAGGAGCACAAATCTGATTCCCCGGCTTCATACACAGTCGATACCTGCCAGATTATTCCTGCTTCCTCTATTGATGGCAGCGTCATTCCGTGGTGGATCCATCTGAGGTAACTCCATGTTGATGAAGGTTAACGTTCAGCTTTAGGACGCATCACGCTCCGTCGCCACATTTCAAAGCACCAATATAATAATAATCAGGCGTGAAGTTTTAAACTGGTTTGTTGTTGAGCTTTAACCTTAACATAGTTTCTAAGAGTTGAGTTGATGGATTTTTTTGTGATGACAGAATCGAAAGAGCCACATTTGCTTTACTTCCCAAATAGGCAGCATTCATATACAGCATTGTATTAAGATGTTATACACCCTATGTGAAGCTTAAGGTAACACCTCACTGGGCTGCAACTGGTTCCCAACCCTGGTCCTTGAGGAACACCGTCCTGTATGGTTTAGTTGTTCCTCTGCTCCAACACGCCAGATTTGAATGAACCGGTGATTAACAGGCTTCAGCAAAACTGAAGGAAGTAGTAAAATTACTGAATCAGGTGTGATGGAGCAGAGAAACAACTAAAGCATGCAGGATGGTGTTCCTCAGGGACCAGAGTTGGGAATCACTGAGTTAGAGGCACAAAATGACGAAAAAACACTGCAATTTTCACTTGAAATAATAATAATGAATTTAATTTATAACGCACTTTTCAATAACAAAAATCTCAAAGTGCTACAAAGTGCAACTAAAATCAACGATCAAATAAAAACAAGTGATAAAATCAAGTAAAATCAATGATAAAACAACAAAAATCAATAATAAAATCAATTAAAAACAATGATAATATCAACTAAGATCAAAGATAAAATCATGTGGAGGCAGAGTAGGCTCGCTTAAAAAGAAAAGTCTTTAAGCCTTGTTTAAAGTCAACCAGTGACTGTGGAGCTCTCAGGTAGTCAGGGAGGGAGTTCCATAGGCGGGGGGCAGCCACACAGAATGCCCGGTCTCCCATGGTCCTTAATTTGGTTCGTGGAATGTGAAGTAGATTACTGTTCTGTGATCGTAGAGACCGGGTGGATGAATATGGTGCAAGAATGTCCTTTAGATAATCTGGTGAAGTTCCGTGTAAGCATTGATGTGTAATGAGAGCAGTTTTGTACTGAATTCTGTAGGTGACAGGAAGCCAATGGAGGTTATGGAGAATGGGTGTAATATGTTCAAATTTACGAACTCTCAACAAAATCCTTGCTGCACTGTTTTGAATATATTGAAGCTTCTGAAGGTTTTTGCCAGGGATTCCAATAAACAGGGAGTTGCAGTAGTCGAGCCTGGAGGAGACAAAGGCATGGACGAGTTTCTCAGCATCAGAAAAAGTCAGAGATGGGCGAAGTCTGGAGATGTTTCGAAGATGGAAGAAGCAGGTTTTAAACAGATGCTTAATGTGATTTTCAAATGTAAGATGAGAGTCCATTTTTATTCCAAGATTTGTAACAGAGGTGGAGAGGGGGATGTCTTGACCAGAGAAGGAGATTGTTGTTAAAGTTGATGTTTGTATCTGGTGAGGGGTGCCAATCAGTATGGCCTCAGTCTTGGAGCAGTTTAATTGAAGAAAGTTCTGATTCATCCATGCCCTTATTTCCTCCAGGCAGGTAGAGAGGGCAGTGAGTGAAGATGGAGATGGGGATGATGAGGATGCTCCAGTCCTGATGTAAAGCTGTGTATCGTCGGCATAGCAGTGAAAAGAAATGTTGAACTGATTAATAATTTGACCTAAAGGCAGCATGTAAAGGGAAAACAGCAGGGGCCCCAGAACTGACCCTTGAGGGACACCACAGGAGACACAGACTGTCTGGGAAGTGGCATTGCCAAGACTAACACATTCCAGCCTATTGGAGAGGAAAGATTTGAACCAGTCCAGGACAGTGTCACAGAGACCGACCTCCACATGAAGACGGTGGAGGAGGATACTATGGTCCACAGTGTCGAAGGCTGCAGTGAGGTCAAGGAGGACAAGGATGGAGGGAGAGCCAGTGTCAGCAGCCATGAGGACATCATTGGTAACTCTCAGCAATGCAGTCTCTGTACTGTGAGCTGCTCTGAATCCAGACTGGAACTTCTCATACAGAGAGTGTTGTTGTAGGTGGTCCTGCAGCTGAGCAGCAACTGCTTTTTCCAGCACTTTGGACAGAAATGGGAGGTGGGAAATTGGGCGGTAATTAGAAAAAATGTCGGGATCCAAATTAGATTTTTTCAGAAGAGGCCTAATGATGGCAGTTTTTAGAGGCAGTGGAACATGACCAGATTGTAGAGACTTGTTTTATTATTTGAGTGATTAATGGGCTTATTGCAGAGTGAATGGATTTTATGAGAAACGAGGGGAAGGGATCTAGGGTGCAGGATGAAAGCTTCATTTTCTTGATGATGGTTTCCACCTCACCAGGATGCAGACGGGTAGATGCCAAACGAAGATCAGGGAGGTTGTGGAGCTGAGTGATAGAGTCAACTTTGTTTTTAAAGAATGAAAGGAACAGGTTGCATTTTTGAACAGATTCCTCAGGAGTTTGTTTAATGGGATTAAGCAGATGAGATATTGTGGAGAAGAGCTGTTTAAAGTTTCCAGGGCAGGTGTTGATGATGTTGGAATAATATTTGGAGCGTGCTTCTTTAAGAGAATAGGCGTACTCTTTCTGATGTTCTTTATATGCCTATAAATCACACTGAAAGACGCAGAATTTGCAACACATAGTCTCAAAAATACAGCAGACTGTCTCACTCCAGAATTATGGAAATTAAATTAAGATGGGTTTGAAGAAAGAAAGAAAAGAAAGAAGAAAGAAAGAAAAGAAAGAAAAGAAAGAAAGAAACGAAAGAAAGAAAGAAAGAAAAAAATAAAAGAGAAAAGAAACAATGAAGAAAAAAGAAAGAAAAAGAAAGAAATACGGGGTTGAGATGGGTTTGAAACTGAGATGCACAAAAACTCTGGGACTAATTTGAGAGATAATTTATTGAACAAAATAAAAGCCTCTGCAACTCTTTGAAAAAATAAAATAAAAAAAAAGGGGAACCCCTGCACGAGTCTTGAGTCTTTTCAGACTCTGGAGTTCACAAACTAGTTCTCAACTATTACAGTCCAGTGGAAAAAAAACTGACTTCACAAGAAATAGCTTCTTCATCTTTTAATTGTTTTGATCTAATCTGTATCTGATAACACGTTATCCCCTGACCTGATTTGTGACATTTAGCACCATGCAGCTTTATTCCTTACAGCTTTTTAAACATTACTCATGAAGCCACTAAGAGCTGGACAGACGCTGAAGTGATGAGTCTCTGAGAGAAGCACTTAGACATAAAACTGCTGAGTGGATGTAAACAAAGAGACACGTTTTATCGTCTTCTAAATGGAAG
>JBBPBX010006118.1:22918-33244 GCA_038048925.1 Garcialebias charrua
ATGACACGTAATTAACGCGTCTTTAACGCGTTGTTTACACGTTGTTTACACGTCGTTTACGCGTCATTTTTCGAGGCGAATTTGACGCGTAATTGACTTGTAAACAACGCGTTGTTAACGCGTTGTTTACACGTCATTAACGTGTCGATGTAACATGTAATTTTCACGAGAAAATGACCCAGCAGGCCTTCCATAGAAGAGAGCTCAGCTGGGCGAACGCCAGAGATGAACATGAGGCTCACCCAAGATTTAAACAGTGACGTGTGGATGGAACATTTGACTTTTGAGTAAACCTCGGCAAAAGAGAGGGAATTCTGAAGTACAGGTAGTCCTCGACTTACGACGGAGATCCGTTCCTGCACCGCGTTGTAAAGCAAATTTCAACTTAACTCAAAACATACGTACAATATACTGTATTTTACCAAGCACTTAGACTAACACAGTACAGTACCCTACATAATTATCAAAAATCACATACATTTGGAGCCATAATGAAGTGGAAAAAAGAGTTAATTTCCTACTGGGAGCTGGTGAAGCCTTCTTCAGTCTGTTAGCATGTTAGCTCGTTGTTCCTCCAAGCTCTGCAGCTTCATGTACTTTTCCATTGCTTTGCGCGGTCCAGAGCTTTACAGTAAGGTCTGTTAGCATGTTAGCTCGTCCCTCCTCATCGGTCTGCCGGTCCAAACTGGAGCTCTGGCACTTCCTGGATGTGCACCCAGCATTATTAGCTCACATGTCCAACGGCAGCAACCGCTGATTGGACTCGCTTCGTCCAAACCCAGCCTCCTGCTCTCTGGAGCTCCGCCTGGGTCCAGCTCTGTATCCCTCCGCCGGACCGCCTGCTGCCGTCAAGCTACTTCTTCTGCTGTCAAAACCGGAAGAAACTCGGAACTTGGCTTTCAAAATAAAAAAATTCAAAAAATATATATATTTTTTAATGGAGATGCGTGTCGTAACTTCGAAACGTCGTAAGTCGAGGCCATCGTAAGTCGAGGACTACCTGTACTTAATACTTTCCCTAAAGGAGGAAAGAGGGAACATGTTCTTGCTTCTCTCCTCAGCATCTTTCTCCAAGTAGTCTCACACTTTAACTGAAATCTTGGCATACGTCGGTACCGTGCTTTAAAGGCCGTGTAAAGTAAAATTAAATGTGTGTTTTGAGTTTGTCACACGGCATAAATATGTGTTATTAATCACCCATATAAATCTGACTGATTAAAAACATTGTTTACCTTATAAAATTAAGTCTCAAAAATAATGAAAAAACATAATTGTGCCCTGGTCTGAAACGCTGGGGGCGTGTCAGCGCGTGGGCGTGGTTTCAGCGCAGTACTGCGCCCGTGTCCTGCCCAGTGAAGAACTGCGGTA
The DNA here is from genome assembly GCA_038048925.1 of Garcialebias charrua. Lineage (NCBI taxonomy): Eukaryota > Metazoa > Chordata > Actinopteri > Cyprinodontiformes > Rivulidae > Garcialebias > Garcialebias charrua. Next base: position 24,287 of record JBBPBX010006118.1, read on the forward strand.
AAGTGAGGATGTTCTTGAAGGCTGGCAGCCTAATTGGAGTTCTCCAGCCCTACTCATTTGAACGTCCAGAGCCAGACTCAGACTCTGAGTCAGACAGTGACCACTGTGACGGTCGGCATCGTTCTTCACAGCCTGAGCTGTGTGTGGAGAGGCAGACAGGTGCAGCAGAGATCCACCTGCTCTGTTTTTATCTGAGTTCTGGCTGTAACAGCAGCTCCTTTTTCCAAGAGTTACGCTGTTTTTAGTGCACAAACAACTCTGGTTTAGTTTTTAAATTTGAGGACAAAACTAAAATTCATAACTCCGCTGTTATGTAATAAATAATAATAATAATGAATTCAATTTATAACGCACTTTTCATTAATGAAAATCTCAAAGTGCTACAAGGTGCAACAGAATTAAATGTCAATAAAACAAATAATAAAACAATTAAAATCAATAACAGTATCAGCTAAGATCAAAAGTAGAATCATGAGGAGGTAGAGTATGCTCGGTTGAAAAGAAAGGTCTTCAAGCCGCTCTTAAAGTCAACCACAGACTGTGGGGCTCTCAGACAGTCAGGAAGAGAGTTCCACAGGCGGGGGGCAGCCACACTGAAAGCCCGGTCACCCATGGTCCTTAATTTGGTTCTCGGAATGTGAAGGAGATTACTGTTCTGTGACCGCAGCGAACGGGTGGATGAGTATGGAATAAGAATATCCTTCAGATAATCTGGTGAAGTTCCGTGTAAGCATTGATGTGTGATGAGAGCAGTTTTGTACTGAATTCTGTAGGCGACAGGAAGCCAATGAAGGTTATGGAGAATGGGCGTAATATGTTCAAATTTACGAACTCTCAACAAGATCCTTGCTGCACTGTTTTGAATATATTGAAGTTTCTGAAGGTTTTTGCCAGGGATTCCAATAAACAGGGAGTTGCAGTAGTCGAGCCTGGAGGAGACAAAAGCATGGACGAGCTTCTCAGCATCGGAAAAAGTTAGGGATGGGCGAAGTCTGGAGATGTTTCGAAGATGGAAGAAGCAAGTTTTATGTGTTTAATAATAAGCGCTATTTTAGAAGATGAGCGGACTCGCTGCACCCGGTCCGACCCGGTCACATCGCATGCGGGGTCTGTGTTGGTGATTAAAATATAGAGTAATCACGTTGATAGTATGCAATGGACCTGTCGCATTTTCTTAGCAAAAAAGGAGCTATAGCTATTGCTATCTGATGCTATCTGCGATTCGCGAGTGAACGGCTCCACTGAGGCAAGAACTAATTTATACGGCTGGAGCTTCAGGCTTTAGACCGCGTGACGAAACGCGGTCACATTTAAAACACGCCTAAAAAATCCTGAATCAGAAATATCTTTATACACAGTTTGATCTATAACTCCAAAATTAATTTATCTACAATTTTGAGACTTCTTACTCATTTACAAGATTACAATTATGACATTTATAATGTTTATTGAAGAAAATATTGAAATTCACTTTACACGGTCTTTAACGTCAGCAGCTCTGTCAGTATGAACCGCTGCAGGTTTCATTTTTTCATAAAACAACTCTCCTCTCTTTCTCTCACAGGTATGAGGACCCTGGTGCTAATGAAGGCGTCCCACGGGCGAGTTTGTCCTCTGGCTGTTGAACCTGAGCGTCTCAGCTCTGCACACAGACTCTCTGCGAGGGAGAAGAAAGACTAAAAACAAAAAAAACGGACAACAACCGCCAGCGACAGAAAAACTAAACCAGCCCAACAAGAAAAAAGTGGACCTTTGGTCTCCGGCTGTTTCTCTGCTCCACTTCTGTTTCTGTGTCATTGTTTAGAGCTGAGAGGAGGTCATGTCCCAGTCTGGAAAAGTCCTTCATCTTTATGTGGAAGTGAGGTCTGCCCCAGATCAAAATGGAAAGTACGAAGAAACTCAGGGCGTTTCCGTTCAGGACAGCCCTGCGGAGCTCCTCTCTCAGCTAACGAGCGAGTCAACCGTTGGAAAGACGTCCACAGCTTCCTGTCCATTCCAAGATGTCGCATGTAGTCAGTCTCCGTCTCGAACTGTTGCAAACCTCCAGCTCCAACAAACCAAAAGCTCACCTCAAGTCAGCAGGTGTTGGGGTTCGCCCCTCCGCCCTTCACTGTCTTTTAAAAGAGTTGGAGTCCCGCACACTCCTCCTGATAAGACGCGATCCGTGGTCAGCTTCAGTTACGTGGAGAAGTCCAACGTGAAGACGGTGGAGAGCCCACGTAACTCTGCCAGCTCCCGCTTTCAGAAACGCCTCAGCGACCCGGCGTGGTCAGGCAGTCCCGATTCATCGTGCAGCTCCAGCCCCCAACAGACGTTCAGGTCTCCAGGGGGTCACCAGCAGACGCCGTTCTCCCCCGCGCCTCGACAGCCACGCTTGGATCTGATCGGCAGGGCGGCGACTCAGAGGGCTGTGGACGAGTTCGGCTCCCCCTTACTGAGGATCAGACTGGCCCACGCTCTCGAGAACACAGCTGCCTCGCGGTTCAACCAACAGCCGCGCTGCCAGTCCTGGGCCGGGTCTCCCGTTCAGCGGCAGAACGTCCAAGTGCATCCTGGACACCTCACAGGTAACAGTCAAGATGTCTACGAGGTTCCTCTGAAACCCTTTCCTCAGTTGAGACCTCAAAGCGCTCTTCACTTTCAAGGAGCGGAAAAAGCAACAGCAGGAAGTCCCTCCACCCGAAAAAGCATTGACCAAAACTCTTCACCGCTGGGAGCAACCCATCTGAGCAATAATGGTACCATGGGGTTGAACCAGTTGAGTGACAGCAAGTCTTCGTCTCTGGCCCATAGCCCTGGAGCCAGGCTAGCGGAGGAGGTAACGTCAGTTCTCACTCAGCCGAGAGGTTCCTCTTCGCACAACGCTTCAGGGGAGCAACCAAAAGCACAAAACTTTAACCAAACTCTGAAGATGAACATCCCATTGAACAACCAAACAGCGCCAGCACCTGAGAACTTTCACCAGCCTGAGACCTCCCGTACGGATCACGACACACATCACGAGATCAGCCGTCAGAGACGCCTGAGCTCGGTCCTGTCCGCCGTTCCGACTTCCCCCGCCCTTCCTTCACGAGTCCTCCGCCCTTCTCACCCCCCCACTGAGATCAGCTCTCCCCTCAGAGACCCGAGGCTTTTCCACCTGGAGCTCCGAGCACCAGACTCCCCCACCCTGCACCGCCGTCAGCCTCCGCAGTACACCGGAGACTCCTGGTCCCCGGGCCTGGACCGGAGCGGAGACCTGACCTGTGCTGAGCTGGAGGACTGCACAGAGCTGGCTCGCAGGCTCTTCATCAACCAGAGCGTTGAGGAGGCTCCGGTCAGTTGGACCTCCAGGCAGCACTGGAGGGACCCAACAGAGCCCGGGTTGGACTTCACCACCCAGCAGTCCAGCAAACGGCGGCGGTCGCTCAGCCCCACGGCTCAGCAGAAAAGGGCAGAGCAGAGGAGGAGGGAGATCCTCCTGCTCGGACCTGTGGCGCTGGACTCTGACGAGGAAGAGGAGGAGGAAGGGCAGGGTGACTCAGGACAGCGGAGGGCGGGAGAAGCTCCAGAACTGGAGGCGATGGCCGGGTCGTCCTCGCGGAGCTCCAGCGGCGTGACGGGGAGTTTGGGGGACAGAGACTGCGTGTCCCCAGAGTCCAGTCAGTCCAGCCACCAGAGCAACGAGACCGGAGCCGCAACCTCAGGAATACAGGTGAGACCCAGACCGATGCAAACCAGACAGGTAACAATTTCTCAAGAACGTGTCGAGTAACGGCTTCAGAAAACAGTTTCAACATTAGGAGCCGAAATTTACTGAAATGAGCTGAAGGAACTGCACAGAAATGTTAAAGCTAACAGTAGCAAAAGACTAGCTAAAAGCTACAACTATCAAAAGGCTAGCTAAAAGCTAACCATTAAAATTAACAAAAGGCTAGCTAAAATTAAAAGTAGCAAAAGGCAGACTAAAGTTAAAATGTGCAGCTACAAGCTAAAAGTAGAAAGGGGCTAGCTAAAAGATGAACTATCAACTCTAGATAATACCATAAGGTAATAAAATTTTACTAGAAAATGCTAGCTAAAACTAAAAAGTTAAAAGTAACAAAAGGTTAGCTAAAAGCTGATGTAGCAAATATCCAGGTTAAAGCAACAAAAGTTCAAGTAAAATCAACAAACATCTAGCTAAAAGATAAAGTAGCAAAAACAAGATAGAAACCAAAAATAGCTAAAATGAACTGAACTAAAAGCAAAAAAAGGCTTGCTAAATGCTAAATGTTTAAAGTAACGTAAGGCTAGCTAAAAGCTAAACCAGCAAAATGCTGGCTAAAAGCTGAAGTAGCAAATGGTTGACTAAGATCTAAAAGAAGCAAAAGGCTAACTAAAAGCTAAATGCTAAAAATTTAAAGTACCGTAAGGCTAGCTAAAAGCTAAACCAGCAAAATGCTGACTAAAAACTGAAGTAGCAAATGGTTGACTAAGATCTAAAAGAAGCAAAAGGCTAACTAAAAAATAAATGCTGAAAATTAAAAGAAACTTAAGGCTAGCTAAAAGCTAAAGCAGCAAAATGCTGGCTAAAAGCTGAAGTAGCAAATCGTTGACTAAGATCTAAAAGAAGCAAAAGGCTAACTAAAAGCTAAATGCTAAAAATCAAAAGAAACATAAGGCTAGCTAAAAGCTGAATCAGCAAAATGCTGGCTAAAAGCTGAAGTAGCAAATGGTTGACAAAGATCTAAAAGAAGCAAAAGGCTAACTAAAAGCTAAATGCTAAAAATTAAAAGAAACGCAAGGCTAGCTAAAAGCTAAATCAGCAAAATGCTGGCTAAAAGCTGAAATAGCAAATGGTTGACTAAGATCTAAAAGAAGCAAAAGGCTAACTAAAAGCTAAATGTTGAAACATAAGGCTAGCTAAAAGCTAAATCAGCAAGATGCTGGCTAAAAGCTGAAGTAGCAAATGGTTGACTAAGATCTAGAAGAAGCAAAAGGCTAACTAAAAGCTAAATGTTAAAAATTAAAAGAAACGTAAGGCTGGCTAAAAGCTAAATCAGCAAAATGCTAGCTAAAAGCTGAAGTAGCAAATGGTTGACTAAGATCTAAAAGAAGCAAAAGGCTAACTAAAAGTTAAAAGAAGCGTAAGGCTAGCTAAACGCTAAATCAGCAATGGCTAAAAGCTGAAGTAGCAAATGGTTGACTAAGATCTAAAAGAAGCAAAAGGCTAACTAAAAGCTAAATGCTAAAAATTAAAAGAAACGTAAGGCTAGCTAAAAGCTAAATCAGCAAAATGCTGGCTAAAAGCTGAAATAGCAAATGGTTGACTAAGATCTAAAAGAAGCAAAAGGCTAACTAAAAGCTAAATGTTGAAACATAAGGCTAGCTAAAAGCTTAATCAGCAAGATGCTGGCTAAAAGCTGAAGTAGCAAATGGTTGACTAAGATCTAAAAGAAGCAAAAGGCTAACTAAAAGCTAAATGTTAAAAATTAAAAGAAAGTAAGGCTAGCTAAAAGCTAAATCAGCAAAATGCTAGCTAAAAGCTGAAGTAGCAAATGGTTGACTAAGATCTAAAAGAAGCAAAAGGCTAACTAAAAGCTAAATGCTTATAGTTAAAAGAAGCGTAAGGCTAGCTAAACGCTAAATCAGCAATGGCTAAAAGCTGAAGTAGCAAATGGTTGACTAAGATCTAAAAGAAGCAAAAGGCTAACTAAAAGCTAAATGCTAAAAATTAAAAGAAACGTAAGGCTAGCTAAAAGCTAAATCAGCAAAATGCTGGCTAAAACCTGAAATAGCAAATGGTTGACTAAGATCTAAGAGAAGCAAAAGGCTAACTAAAAGCTAAATGCTAAAAATTAAAATAAACGTAAGGCTAGCTAAAAGCTAAATCAACAAAATGCTGGCTAAAAGTTGAAATAGCAAATGGTTGACTAAGATCTAAAAGAAGCAAAAGGCTAACTAAAAAGCTACATGTTAAAAGTAACAAAAGGCATGGTAAAAGCTTATACTGTATTGCCTAAGCCTAGCTAAATGCTAACCCTCAGTGTGCATTTTTGAACTTTGACCTCTGGTTTGAAGCTGAGCTCATTTTGACCCACATCGTTACGGTTGGTCTTTTCGTTTTTATCTGGGTGTTGTTGTTTTTTGCAGAGCGACAGCGGGAGTGCAGCTCCCGTCCCGTCTCTGCACTGTCAGAAGATCGCTCGGGCCAAGTGGGAGTTTTTATTTGGGACCCCCGCGGAGGAGGCCGCTGGCAAAGGAGGAAGAAGTAAAAGTTTCACCTTTTTATAAAAATGGAGTGCGTGCGTAGCTTTGTTTTGGTTTTAGCCGTTGATGCAGAAAACTCTGTGACTTTTTCGTTTAACCGTCTTGACTGGAGTATTTTATTTTTATATTTATTCACAGAATCCGTTTTTGACGGCAAATGATAAAATATAAAATTTTAATTTGTGCGACATTTCTCACGTTTTTTTTCTTCTGCAGGTTCTTTGGCGACCTCCACAGCGCCCCCTAGTGGTAACTCCAGTGAGTCTCCCACCCCGACGCCCCCGTCGTCCCTGCCTTTGCTGTCGGCCAATCACGAGGTGCAGCACGTGGAAGTGGAGCTCGTGACTCCGCCCCCAGCTGTCACCGGGACCTCCCCCAAAACCGGCATCATTCGCTGGACGCTGAAGTACTCGGAGACCGACCTGGACGCCGTCCCGCTCCGCTGCTACCGCGAGACGGACATCGACGAGGTGCTGCTGGCCGAGCGGCAGGACGACGCCGACTCGGCGTTCGGGAGCAACCGCAGCGTTCAGGGCAACTCCGGGACAGGAAGTAGTCCTGTGAGGGGGAGGACGGAGGGGGAGGACAGAGGAGGGGGGAGCGAGGAGGAAGATGATGCAGAGGAAGAAGAGGAGGAGATGGTGAGCTGGGCCAGTGTGAGGATGCAGGGGGACAGCAGGAAGCAGCAGCACGCGGCGGAGGAGGAGCCCGAAGTGTTTGGGCACCTGAGGAGGTGAACAGCCGAAACCCAAACATTCGCCCGAAACTTTACTTTAAATACGTATTTCAGCAACATACTGTTTTTGTAGCTGCTTAAACAAGAGGCTGAAGGAAGATATATCTCATTCACGAGGTCTTGAGAGTCAATTACTTTCTGAGAGTTTCATTAAAGATTTACTGGAACATGAGATATTTTGCTAACAGACACACAGGCAGGCTAATATGAGTGCCAGACTTTGGTGGTGGTGGTGCTAAACTCAGAAGAAGAGACAAACAAAGAAGCTGAAACCTGCTGGGAAACTGAAAACAATCAAAACTAAAGCTGAAGCAGTCAGGACAGACAAATGAGCTGAAACAAACAAGCTGAACGGTAGCTAAAACATCACAACCGGCTAAAATGAGCAGAACAATAGCTAAAAGCTAAAACATGCAAAACGGTAAAAATCTAAAATTGGTTGAACCCGTAGCTAAATACATAGCTAAACTGTAATCGAACAGGAGCTAAAGCTAAAACCTTATAATGTTTTGCTAGTTTTTTGATACTTTGTTAAAAGGAGGAATGTGTATACTGTATATGTATGTCAGAGTCAGAGTCAGAGTCAGAGAGAATTTATTGTCATTTGCACCGCATGTAGTACATGTGTTGAAAACGAGATTATGTACACAGGGTCCCAGTTACATCCAACAACAAATGCAAGAGAAATACAATAATAACATCTAGGATTAACTAAGAGAGACATCAGCTAGTAATACACTAAGCCCTAATGTAGTAGAAAAACATCATTATAAACAGCAGCACGAACATGAGCAGATGGTCACAGATGAACGCAGCAACAAGAAACAGATCAGTACATCAGTATGATGTGACATTTTGCAGTGTTTATTCTTATTATTTATTTATTCATGAGTCTGACAGCCTCAGGGTAGAAGCTGTTTCTCAGTCTAGTGGTTCTACATTTGATGCTCCTCAACCTCCGTCCTGAGGGGAGTGGTGCAAAGAGTGAGTGTGCTGGGTGAGTGAGGTCTTTCATGATGCAGGTGGCTCTTTTTCTGCATCTGGAGGTGTAAATGTCTGTGATGGTGGGGAGACTGACTCCCACAGACTTCTGTGCAGCCTTCACCACTCTTTGTAGAGCTTTTCTCTCTGCAACTGTGCAGCCTCCATGCCACACGTTGATGCTGGAGCACAGGACGCTCTCCACTGCACACCTGTAGAACGAGGTGAGGACTGGGCTTCTCAGACCGGCTCGTCTCAGCCGTCTGAGGAAGTAGAGTCTCTGATGACCTTTCTTGATCAGGCTGGTGGTGTTATTGCTCCAGCTGAGGTTATCATTCAAGTGTACACCCAGGTACTTGTAGCTGGAGACCACCTCCACCGCAGATCCACCTATATACAGTGGGGTGTGGGTGTGTTTGTTCCTTCTGAAGTCCACAATCATCTCCTTCGTCTTCTTCACATTCATGTGAAGGTTGTTCTCTTTGCACCAGCTCTCCAGATGTTCCACCTCCTGTCTGTAGCTGGATTCATCATTATCTGTGATGCATCCCACCACAGCTGTATCATCTGCAAACTTAACAATATGACAGCCTGGATGTGTGGCTATACAATCATATGTGAGCAGAGTGAACAGAAGAGGGCTCAGCACACATCCCTGAGGAGAGCCAGTGCTGAGGGTGATGGTGGAGGAGGAGAAGTTGTGGATCTTCACGGACTGTGGTCTGTCTGTTAAGAAGTCTAAGACCCAGTTACAAATAGAGGGGCTTAGTCCAAGTGTGGATAGTTTGTCTATCAGAGTTTGGGGGATCATGGTGTTGAAGGCAGATGTGAAGTCCACAAAGAGCAGACGCACGTATGAGTCCTTCTGATCCAGGTGGGTGAGAGCAGTGTGGACCACGGAGGAGATGGCGTCCTCTGTTGATCGGTTCTCACGATATGCATATTGATGAGGGTCCTCGTTGATGTTGACGGCTGTCTTGATGTGGGACATGACCAGTTTCTCAAAACAT
>JBBPBX010006118.1:40280-50377 GCA_038048925.1 Garcialebias charrua
GGTTGTGAGACGTAGGCCTGAGCTTCAGAGCTTAAGCTCCTGATTGTGAGCCCTTCAGACCCCCCCCCACCACCACCACCACCACCACCTCGATGGAGCGCACGCCGCAAACGCCCAACAAAGGCCTCAGACGTTCACAAAAGACCCACAGCTCTTCGCCCGAGGCGGCTCAGAGGCGCGCACCCTCCCGATGAGGAGTTTAAAACCCGACACCTCGCGTTTCTTTGTTTGCTCTGAGGCTCCGTGGCAGCCTCGGAGGAGAAAGGAGGCGAGGGAGGAGGCGAGGGAGGAGGTGAAACTGGAGATGGATGCAGTGAAAGGAGTGAACAGGGCGTGAGCGTCACGCTCCGAACGCAAGGTCACCAGAGGGAGAAACTCATGGAAGCTATTGTGTCTCCTATTTCAAATTAAAATGGATTAATAGAAATGCTTTTTAGTTTCCAAATAAAGCTGCACGTTTTGACTCATAAAGAAAATTAAAAATGAATAATCCAAACTGCATTTTCATTTTCTTCTTCGAGACTGCTCAATTTGTAAATGAATTAAAATGATAAATAAAATAACGTTTACCATTTCATTTTCAAAATGTGTCCTCGTAAAAAGTGACCAAAATTCATTTTGAAATGTCAATTTTGAAAATTAAAATATCTTTTTAATTAATTTACACAATGAGCAGTCTTGAGTTAGAAAATGAAAATGATTTTATTTTTAATTTTATTTATGAGCCAAAACATGCAGCTTGACTTTCAAATGAAAAAGCATTTCTGCTATTTCATTTTAATTTTCAAAATTGACATTTCAAAATGAATTTTGGTCACTTTTTACTAGGACATATTTTGAAAATTAAATGTTAAACGTTATTTTATTTATCATTTTAATTAATTTACAAATTGAGCAGTCTCGAAGAAGAAAATGAAAATGCAGTTTGGATTATTCATTTTTAATTTTCTTTATGAGTCAAAACGTGCAGCTTTATTTTGAAACTAAAAAGCATTTCTATTAATCCATTTTAATTTGAAATATGAGACATAATAGCTTCCATACTTATGAAACTGAGCGAGGGAGGAGTAAAACTACAGCAAAAGATGGGGAGGAAGAGGAGGAGGAGGAAGAGGAGGAGGAGGAGGAGGAGGTTTGCTGTGAAGCTCAAATGACAGCAAACAGACGGAGGAGCGAGAAGAACGATCCATGAAGTCACTGCTGGAGCAGAGGAATGTCTGAAGAGCAGAGTTAGGGCTTTGAAGGAGACGTGATGCGTTCAGGGTGCGAGGCCAGAGGGAGCAGAGGGGTCAGAGGTCGCAGGCGAGGTGGGGGTCAGGCGGCGAGGACGCAGTCCTGCAGGTCATCTGCTGGAGAGGAGGAGAAACCTGTGACCAGCAGGAGGTCCTGCTCCAGGTAGGTTCAGCTTCCACACCAGGGTTTTCATCCTGGTGCGTTCTGGTCCCACCAGAACCAACAGAACCCCCAGAACCACCAGAACCTCCAGAACCAACAGAACCTCCAGAACCAACAGAACCTCCAGAACCAGGTCCGGACGCTCAGCACCGACACACAAACACGAGTTTCTGAGGAAACACGGAGACCCCAACACGCTGAAGAAGCTGGAACAGGCTTCAAAGCTCAAAGAAGCAGAATGCTAGCTAAAAGCTAAAAGCTAACAGGAGCCAAAGTTTTAGCTTCATCTCCATCTTCTGCAGCTCACCTGTGGTTGGGTGGTGGAGGCAGCAGCCAGACCTCCCTCCTCCAGAGGCGCTCTCCTGCTCCCGGAGGACCCCGAGGTGTTCTCAGACCAGGGGGGACGTCAAGTCCCTCCAGAGAGTTCTGGTTCCGAGTCTCCTCCCAGTGGGACACGTTCATCAAACCTCCAAAGGGAGGCGTCCTAATCCAACGGGCCTCCTCCGCTGACTCCTCTCAGTGAGGACTCAGCAGTAAATCCAGAGCTTTGCTGTTCATCACCACGACTGACCGGAGCAACAGCCTCATTACTGAGGAGGAGGTCCTCCCTCAGAAACAGGACGCTCCGATACGAGCTGTCCCCCCCACTGGAGGACCGGGTCGACCCGACATCTTTGAAGAACCACAACGTTTTGTCCCGATCCTCCGTGAACTTTATAAAAATTTACATCCTGCCTCTGAGTGCGTTGCCAGATAAGAAAAGACTAAATGTTGTACGGTTGCTTTAAAGGTCCACTGACATCATCTTTCTACTTTGCATAAAATGATACAATAGTGCTGGGCGATATGACGATATATATCGTGGGGACGATAGAAACGTGTCTATCGTGCTACTTGCCTTCTATCGTCTCTATCGTTTATAAAATAATTTTATTAATTATTCATGCAAATAAATAAAGTAGGTTACGATGAAATGTATTGGTGTTGTCACTTTGCTTTAACTCAGTTTATATATGTGATAAATAAGAATAAAAAAATAACTTTCGCAAAGAAGCTTCATATTGTGGTTTTGCGACATGACGGCGCTGCTTTATGTTTGACGCACGCTAAATTAATTGTGGTATATCGTGATATATATCGTTATTGCAATATAAAAAAAGTCCATATCGTGATATATGATTTTTTTCATATCGCCCAGCACTACAAGATATATATCTTGTATCATTCAACTATGTTCGTTTTTTGCAAACAAAATTATAAATGAATGAAAATTCCTTACAAAGTGAGTTTAAAATTAAAAACCGTGTTTCTTCACGGGACATCCGACTACACGCGAATGCAACATCTGTGACGTAGGAGGGAGAACGTCTTTAGAACGCCCCTTTTACATACAGGTGGTCCCCGACTTACGACGTCATCGACATACGAGGTTCCGGACTTACGAGCTGACTAACGAACAGTAAAGTTGTACAGACATACGGCACTGGTATGTGTTTTTAGATGAAAGTGTGTTAGCTAACCGTTTGTAAACAAAGTTCTGTGCATGTTTATGAACTAGTATGTACGTTTGTGTTGAAAAACGGGTGTTCGTAGTAGCGCTAGCATACATTTTCCGACTTACGACCAAAAATCCGGACTTAGGAGCGACACGTGTTTGGTGTTCCGACATACGAATTTTCGTCTTACGAGCGACTCGTAGGAACGGAACTCGCTCGTAAGTCGGGGACCACCTGTATTCATGGCGGACAATAAATAAACCGACTAATTTATCAATATAAGTGAAGATTTGAGCGATTTGTCTTCAGTTTGGGAAGCAGAAAGTTAGATGAACAAGAAACAGCAGGTTATAATTTAGGTCTGGACCTGTATTTATTTGAGTCTTACCTTTTCAGGAAGCGAGGGAGCTCCGAGAGGGGGACAGCTTTGTTGATTCCATACTTGAAGAAGTATTTCATCTTTTGGGAAAGTGAAAAGGCTCACTTGTTCACTGATATTAGAACACCCAAATGCGACACAACGTAACGGCATTTTTCAAGTTATAAAAAAAAAGGCGATCTGGCAGAGAATGTGCATGCGTTATCATGGCAGACGCCGACTGAGGTTCTCCTTTCTATGTCACAGATGTTGCATTCGCGTGTAATCGGATTTCCCGTGAATAAACACGGCACAAAGTTTAAAATCACTTTAAAATCAAAATTAAATTAATTTATCATTTTGTTTGCAAAAACAAACATAGTTGAATGATACAAGTTACAGGGGGTCCCCGACTTACGAGCGAGTTCCGTTACTACGGCTATCTCGTAAGTCGAAATCTTGTATGTCGGAACCCGAAACACGTGTCGCTCGTAAGTCCGGATTTTCGGTCATAAGTCGGAAAATTTATGCTAGCGCTACTACGAACACTCGTTTTTCATCACAAACGTTCATACTAGTTCATAAACATGCTCAGAAACTTGTTTCCAAACGGTTAGCTAACACACTTTCATCTAAAAACACATGAAAGTGCTGTATTTTCTGTATGTTTGTTACAAATTTACTGTTCGTTAGTGAGCTCGTAAGTCCGGAACCTCGTAAGTAAGAGCGCTCGTAAGTCGGGGACCCCCTGTATATATGTTGTAACATTATATGCAAAGTAGAAAGATGATGTCAGTGGACCTTTAAATGGTTTAAGCTGTTTTATGAGAGACATACTTGGTCAGCTGAGGGGTGGGGGGTGGTGATCGGTACACCTGTGCACAGGTGAAGAGGAGGAGCTTGAACCACACGGTCTGCTGTTTGGATCGAACGTCCTGATGATTTTTTTGGGCGATCATGTAAATAAACATGTTTTTAAACGCACGTCGAAGGCGAGACGTATTCCGTCTCCGTCTGCAAACTTCAACTTGTCACGTCCAGAACTTCTGATCCGCTCGAGATCATTTTACAAAATCTCACACACATAGGCGACGTCATTAGACGAGAGTTGCCAGAACGTTTAATCCCCGCCAGCTTCAAGGTCAACGTCCCAAATCAAGGTCAACGTTAAGTAGAAGCTCTTTGCTTGTCTGGACCGTAACTTCTGATTTGCTCGAGGAAGTTTAACGAAACTCGTTACACACTTGTACCACCGCTGGACAGCCTAGTCTTGTCATCACCACAGCTCTAAGGTCAAGGTCAAGAATCAAGGTCAAAGTCTGGGCCACTGCTGCAGATTGCTGTATAAGTTTGCAGCCGGATGCTCGTGTTTAATTCTGTAAATATTTTTACAAGTTGTTTATGGTACAGACCTTAAAACTATCATATAAAGTGATTGTATACAGTATGTGGCAGCACGGACCATTATTAATTAAATATGAACTAATTATCTGCTCTGCTGTGATGTTTCTCATAAATTATGTGGAACGAAGTGTAAACGGGCGAAGCGAGGCCCAGGGGCAGCGCCTCCTGATGAAAAACTAATAAAAAGCTTGTTTTATTTGGAGAACGCTTGTTGGGTTTGGAGCAGACCTGCTGCTCCGTCATGTTTTCTCCAGCCAGCTGGAGGGGCGGCCATGACGGTCTTCATCCTTTCACCAAAACGAACTCGCCGACCTCGTTTCTGTCGAGGAGCTTCGGAAGGGCTCCTCTTTCGGCTCGACGTGACGTTACGAGCCGAAACGATCGCCCAGACGTTTTCACTGCTGAACGTTTTAACGCTTCGAAGCAGATTAATTAGGAAGTAGGGGTGCGAATCTCTCAGTGTCTGGAGAATCGATTCAATTCAGATTTTTGGTGTCACGATTCGATTCAAAATCGATTTTTCGATTCAGAAACGGTTTTTGATTCAGAAACGATTTTTCTATTAAAATGGTCATAAATTTAGTTTCAGTTTTGTAACTGACAAGCTGAAAAGAATAAACAACAATGTAAACAAATGGAACATTTATTTAAAACAATAATTTTAGGTTCCTTATTGTATCAAATTTTTTGCATCGTTTGATATTTATACCAAAAATAGGAACAAATAATACAGGAATGCATTAAATTCTGTAACTTAAATAACCAGTATTAGGTTAGCTTTTTGCTCTGTTACTTATAGAAGATTATTTTTTGAACTTGTTTTGTTTTTGAAAAAAGGGGCAGATAAAATAAGATTTCTTCTTCTTTCTGCTACCTTTCATTTTATGTATTCTTTCATACACTATGAGATATGGTTTTATTTTTCTTTATCTTTTGGGTTTTAATGTAAAATGTAAAAATAAAAAAATAAAAAATCGATTTTGGAGCTTTTAGAATCGATTCTGAATCGCCAGGACTAAGAATCTAGATTCTTTTTAAAAAATCGATTTTTTTCCTGCACCCCTATTAGGAAGTGATGCCAGAAGGAAGGGAAGCTGGTCAGATTATAACGTTTTATAATCTGAGCACGTGCTGTGCTCCTTGGTGCTGCGTAACATTTGGATCCTCAACTTTAAGAACAAATCAGATGTTAAATTATTGATAAACTGGATTTTTTTTTTAAACTTTTGATTCTTTGCTCTTTCTGTACTTTTGAATTACAGGTAGTCCCCGACTTACGAACGAGTTCCGTTCCTACGGCCGTTCGTAAGACGGAAATCGCCGTAAGTCGGAAAATACGTCCAAGCGGCCCCTCATACATACAGTACTGTATTTTTACTAAGCACTTCGCCTATCCTAACACATTACCCTACATAATGATCAGAAAACACATGCATTCAAAGCCATAATGAAGTGGAAAAAGAGTTGATTTCTTACTGGGAGCTGGTGAGCTTCCTGCAGCTTCACAGGGTTTACAGCAATGTCTGTTAGCATGCTAGCTTGTTGCTCAACTGTCTCCTGTATTTCAACGTGCAGTCCAGCGGTCCAGAGTTAGCATATTTAGCATATTAGCCCCTCCTGACCTCCTCTGCTCCAGTCTGCCTGAGGTCTCCTGTGAGTTTGCAGCACATCAAGCTCCCGGTAGGACTGGAAAGCACCTTGCATGGTAGTCTGCCGCTACCGGTGTATGAATGTGTGTAGCATTCAATGTGTGAAGCACTTTGAGATTTTCACTAATGAAAAGTGCGTTATAAATTGAATTCATTATTATTATTATTATCACCCCTCCCTCCCTCCTGTTCCTGTAAGTTTCATTTCTCTGTAAGTTTCCACTGATCTCCCCCCCCCCCCTCTGCTGTAAAGGCGCATAAACGGCGTAACTCGAAGCAATGCTTTTCAATGGAGCGCGTTCGTAAAGTCGAATCGCCGTAAGTCGAGACCGCTGTAAGTCGGGGACTACCTGTATTTACATTCTCCCTTCTTCTACTTTTAATCTCAAGCTGAATCTTCTCCTTCTAACCTCGTTGACCGTTTCCCGACCCGTCCCTCTTCCAGCAGGGAGAGGGTCCGTTTGGCCACGGACTCCGAGCTGGACCTCAGCGAGCGGCTCGGTCTGGGCAGCAGTGACACCCTGACCAACGGCAGCCACCGCGGGGACGTGGCGGCCGCCAGACGTCTGGCCAAACGCCTCTTCAACCTGGACGGCTTCAGGAAGTCCGACGTGTCGCGGCACCTCAGCAAGAAGTGAGTTTTACACGTCGAGTCACTTGAAAAACGTCAAATTCAGTTTGCAGGAGACTTTTCCTGCCAGTCCCAGTCCTCTTTAAACCAGGGATGTCCAGAACTGACCCTTGTGGGCCACCATCCTGCACGCTTCACTGGTTTCCCTGCTCCAGCACACCTGGTTCACATCAGGTTGAGCAGAGGGACCTCTGAAACATGGCCCACCAGGACCGGTTCTGGACACTCGTAAGTCCAGATCACTTTCTGGACTCGGGTTCATCTGAGTCACTCGACGGTTCACTTGTGTCACTTGAGCCGCTCACGCTGCACACCCACGCCCAAAATAATCCCCAAAACAAAAGAACTTAAAAAAAAAACAACATGGCCCCGTTTAAATTTTCCAGGGAATTTCTTTCTACAGCGTCGCACGAAGAAGTGAACAAATAAATCACAAATGATGAAACAAAACAAATGAAGCTCAAACATAAAGTGTGCAAACCAAATATAAGTTAAAACTAGGTTATCTAAATCTAATGCAGTATTGTATAAACTAAAGGACTTGTTAAATGATAGGGCTCTTTATTTGCTGAATAACTCAATTTTTGTTCCACATTTAATTTATTGTGTGGAGGTTTGGGGTAAAGTCTGTACAACTATAACAAATTCTATTTTTATTTTACAGAAAAGAGCGGTGAGAATTATTGCTAAAAAGCCTTATCGTCATCCATCGAATGTATTATTTAAACAACTCACACTATTGAAGTTTTATGAATTGGTAGATTATAATATTTTGTTAGTAATGCATAGGGCTCATAAGAATGTGCTACCTACAAATGTTCAAATGTTTTTCATAAAGAGAGAAAGCCGTTACAGTTTAAAAGGAACTGAAATGTTTGTTAAACCTAGATATAGGACTAGTTTGAAGGGACGGTTTATTTCAAATGAGGGAGTACCGTAGAATTGTGGGATGTTTTGAAAAATGATGCTAAAGATGTAAACTCTGTGATTAAATTTAAAAAAATGATCTTATCTAAACTGCTAACAAAATACTAAAGCTTTAAGTAAAGCATTCAAATGTATTTGTTAATTGTTGAGTGTGAAATGTTACTAAACTGATCTGTTGTTTCTGGAAGATTATTGTTTAAATTGATTGTTTGAAATTGTTTGTTTTTTGAAAAAAGGGGCCGTCAAAATAAGAACATTTTCTTCTTTCTGTCACCTTTCATTTTATGTATTTCAATTCTTTCACAAATTTATGAAATGTTTTTTTCCCATTATCTTTTACGTTTTTTATAAATATGTAAAATGAATAAATAATTTAATTTTAAAAATATATATAAGTTAACCAAATTATTAACTAACAGCTGCTGGCTGCGGTTGAGGAGAGAGACTTTAGGATTGAAGCGTTTTCTCACTTTCTGACTGATGCATCTTGGGAATCTCCTCGTGTTTTCTCTTATTTTGACCCTCGCTCTGCAAATCGTGCTGCAAGACGTTTCAAACTGAAGTCATTCCCTGAGCTGAGCTCTGGTTTAGGTTGAACTGATGCTCTTGTTGTTGTTTTCTTGTTTATTTGTGCGCAGCAATGATTTCAGCCGCATGGTCGCAGAGGAATACCTGAGCTTCTTCTGTTTTATCGGCCTCACACTCGACCAAGCTCTGCGGTGAGAGAACACGGCACACAGGAAAGTTTTCGGCCTTTTTTTTTAGCACAAACACCAGAATATTTTCATTAAAAGTAGTCGCTATGATGTTTTTACGTCTAACACTTTTGTGTTAATCACTTCAAAAAGTTCTTGTTTCTGTACTACAGCAGTTTTGATTTGACCTCAGAAAAATAATAAAAATCTGTATTTTGATGTTTTTATAGGTTTTCTTTTTCATGTACCTGTAGTAATTTGTATTCAGGTAAACACTGCCCTCTAGTGGACTAATTTAACATTGCATTTATAAATTTACATTTTTTGTATCCACATTAGATAATATTTATTATAATTTGAGACATTTGATACTTCACTGTTACTTAAAATAAATAAAAAATTGAGTGATTCAAATGAGGTCACGTTTGACTTTAAATCCAGTTTTTTGTTGATGAACTGTTTGTTGTGCAGGACTTTCCTCAGGCAGTTCGCCCTGATTGGGGAGTCTCAGGAGAGGGAGAGGGTGCTGGCTCACTTCTCAAGGCGCTACTTGGAGTGCAACCCTAAAGTCCTACCATCAGATGGTAAGTGCTGAGGAGGGGGTGTTTTCATGGTAAATGTGGTAAATGCACACACACAAAAAAGATACATGTACCGGTATTTAATGCACCAAACCCATACACTATACAATTTTATTTCTGTGCATAGATAAAAGAAGAAAAACCAGTTAAGTTAAAACAAAATTATTATTTTTATTTTAGCATGCAAACAGTTAAATCTTGTTTTTTCTATCTGCTACAGGTATTTAGGTCAAGTCTAACATTATTTTGAGAGTCAGAGAGTCAGAGTCTTTATTGTCATTTGCACCGCATGTGGTACATGTGATGAAAACGAGATTACGTACACAGGGTCCCAGTTACATCCAACAACAAATGCAAGAGAAAAACAGTAATAACATCTAGAATTAACTAAGAAAAACATCAACTAGTAATACACTAAGCCCTAATGTAGTGGAAAAACATCATTATAAACAGCAGCACGAACATGAGTCTGTATGAGCAGATGGTCACAGATGAACACAGCAACAAGAAAACAGATCAGCATCAGCATGATGTGATATTTTGCAGTGATTATTCTTATTATTTATTTATTCATGAGTCTAACAGCCTCAGGGTAGAAGCTGTTCCTCAGTCTAGTGGTTCTACATTTGATGCTCCTCAACCTCCGTCCTGAGGGGAGTGGGGCAAAGAGTGAGTGTGCTGGGTGAGTGAGGTCTTTCATGATGCAGGTGGCTCTTTTCCTGCATCTGGAGGTGTAAATGTCTGTGATGGTGGGGAGACTGACTCCAACAGACTTCTGTGCAGCCTTCACCACTCTCTGCAGAGCTTTCCTCTCTGCCTCCATGCCACACGTTGATGCTGGAGCACAGGACACAGGACACAGGACACAGCACATTTATGAAACACAAAGTAACCTGCTGTACTTAAAAAAGGGAAAAAATATACAATTACAAAATAAATACAATAATAAGTGTGTACATTT
>JBBPBX010006118.1:52012-65740 GCA_038048925.1 Garcialebias charrua
TTTTGGTGTAATTTACTGGGTGTCATGAATAGGACTTTTTAGTAGCTACACTAAATTTTTTTCTCACATTTTATTTCTTATTTTGTGGTTGATCTAAGCATCACAGTCTGTTTAGCCAACCAGTGAAATTCCACCTTAAATTTAATCCCATCTGCACTGGTTGACTTCATGATTAGTCACTCTTTAGGACAGAGTCTTACATCCAAATGAGCTTTTTTAAATTTATTTAGGAAACACGTGTAAAAGATGTAAGCAGTTAAAACCACATGAATGGTTTTAGAATAACCTGCATTAAAAATGTGTTTATATAAATAAATAAAAACTTTGCATTTGATATTGTGGCGTAAATGCAGTACATTATCATCAAGCAGACATCACACTTTCTTACTTGATTGCAGAGAACTCATGGATTGTTTTTTCCCGCAGATGCAGCTCACACCCTCACTTGTGCCCTGATGCTGCTCAACACCGATCTGCACGGTCAGGTGAGAAAAACTGTGGCGATTATCTTGAGAAGGTTTTAGAGCCGTGCTTCATGAAAAGGGTTGTGTCAATAAATGTGAAGGCTTTGGACTCGAGCCGATCACCCTCTGATCTGCAGGTCGTCCTCCAGAGCCTCTTTCGTCGTCAGTAATCGTCTCGTTCTCCAGTCTCAGCCTTCTTTAGAAGATCTGGGCCAGTGGCTGCTCTGCTCGGTGATAGAGCAGCTCTGTGGCTGAAAGATTAATTAACGAGATGGAGAAGGGAATCAGCTCTTTCAGGGAAGGTCAGGGAAAGTTTCAACCCATCTGAACAGATTTAAATTGGCCCTGACCTGTCGTCATTGTAATGAGATATACAGATTGTGATCTTAGAATCTAGATTACAGCAAAATATTTTTATTATTCCAACAATTTCCTCTGAAGAAACAGAAAACTGTGACACATTTCCATCATAATTTGACCTGAGTGAAATATAAGTGTTTGCAATGAAAAAAATAGAGCTTAAATTACCTTAAAATAAACATAATGCGTAAACCATCAAATCTTAGTATGTAGTTTATTTTATACATAGATGCCTTTCAGTGTGAAATTGTTTATTAAAACTGTTCAAACTCTGGTTTTGAACAGCTTTACTAAAGTTTAAGAAATATTTAGTGGGAATAAAACGAAGCTGATTTGTAGTAGATTAAATCATTTTTGTGTAAACGCTGTGAATGCATTAGCGTGTTTTTTTATTTATTTTTATTAATTTAATTTTTTTAATCTATACTTTTGCATACTTTGGGCTACTTTAGCTATTTATATGTCAAAACCTTCAGCTGATTAAGTCAGTGACCATTTATTTTTGTAACTTAAAAAATATATTTACATGTAACGTTTTACTTTTTATCAACTACTTTTCCAATAGAAATAAAGCAAGATCTCTTTCATTCCTTTAAAATGATTTCTTTGAGATCTGCTTGAATGCACTGCCTCTGTTTTTGTCCTATGCTACTGGAACCGACTTGGGACCCGAAGGAC
Source organism: Garcialebias charrua (assembly GCA_038048925.1). Classification (NCBI taxonomy): domain Eukaryota; kingdom Metazoa; phylum Chordata; class Actinopteri; order Cyprinodontiformes; family Rivulidae; genus Garcialebias; species Garcialebias charrua. Next base: position 53,515 of record JBBPBX010006118.1, read on the forward strand.
CCAGGTTCGAACCCCAGTCACGGCATAACTTGTGGTGTGTTTGAGCAGCACATCTCATCCCAACTGCTCCCCGGCGCACTTTCTATAGCTGCCCACTGCCCCACCTGGTGGTGAATGGATTAAATGCAGAGTCCAATTTCATCTTGTATGGAAACATACACAGATGACAAAAATGTAACATTATTATTATTATTATTTTAGGTTTCAGCTAGTCTTTGGCCACTTTTAGCTTTCAGCTCAGTGGTGTCCAGTCCTGGTTTTCCAGGAATACAATCTTGCATGTTTGAGATGTTTCTCTGTTTTGACACACCTGATTCGTATCAATAAGGGATTGAAAGGCTTCTGCAGAAGCTGAAGACTGCTGAAAAGCTGAGAAATAGCTAAAACATGCAGGATGGTGGCCCTCAAGGACCACAAATGAGGATCACTGTCCCGTTGTTTTTAGCTTATAGCTATTCTTGTGTTGTTTTTAGCTTTTGGCTATAAGCATTTCCTACTTTGAGCTTCCTGTTACTGTTTTGCGTCTTTTAGCTTTTAGCTAGCCATTTGCCTTTTTTTAGCTTTCAGTTAGCCTTAAGCTTCTTTTAATAAACATTTCACTGTTTTAGCTTGCACTTAGCTATTTTTAGGTAGCCATTTGATAGTTTATCTTTCTTTTAGACTTAAGCTTCTTTTAACAGATGTTTAGCTGTTTTAGCTTTGCTACTTTTAGGTAGCCATTTGCTAGTTTTAGCTGTCAGTTAGCCTTAAGCTTCTTTTAACAAACATTTCACTGTTTTAGCTTGCATTTTGCTACATTTAGGTAGCCATTTGCTAGTTTTAGCTGTCAGTTAGCCTTAAGCTTCTTTTAACAAACATTTCACTGTTTTAGCTTGCATTTTGCTACTTTTAGGTAGCCATTTGCTAATTTTAGCTGTCAGTTAGCCTTAAGCTTCTTTTAACAAACATTTCACTGTTTTAGCTTGCATTTTATTACTTTTAGGTAGCCATTTGCTAGTTTTAGCTGTCAGTTAGCCTTAAGCTTCTTTTAACACACATTTCACTGTTTTAGCTTGCATTTTGCTACTTTTAGGTAGCCATTTGCTAATTTTAGCTGTCAGTTAGCCTTAAGCTTCTTTTAACAAACATTTCACTGTTTTAGCTTGCATTTTGTTACTTTTAGGTAGCCATTTGCTAGTTTTAGCTGTCAGTTAGCCTTAAGCTTCTTTTAACACACATTTAACTGTTTTAGCTTGCATTTTGCTACTTTTAGGTAGCCATTTGCTAATTTTAGCTGTCAGTTAGCCTTAAGCTTCTTTTAACAAACATTTCACTGTTTTAGCTTGCATTTTGTTACTTTTAAGTAACCATTTGCTAGTTTTATCTTTCATTCAGACTTAAGATTCTTTTAACAAACGTTTAGCTGTTTTAGCTTTCATTTAGCTACTTTTAACTAGCCATTTGCTAGTTTTAGCTGTCAGCTTGCCAACTTTTAACAAACATTTTCGTGTGTTTAGCTTCCATTTTGTCACTTTAAATTTTTAATTACCTTTTGCTGCTTTTTGCTTGCATTTTGCCATTTTATTTTTAGTGTTTTGATGCTCTTAGCTAGCATTTGGCCATTTTTGTATTTTTAAACATTTTAGCTGTTTGCTAAATTCATTTAGTTTTACATTAAAAAGCTCCAGTTTTGTTGCTTAAATCTGTTGTTTGTCATAATCACCTTTTTTTTCATGTTGTAGAAAATATTATTTTGTGAATTTAAAATCAAAACTAAAGTATTTTCTTTTAGGTTAGTAATATACGTCATGATTTAATTTTTCTTCTTTTCCCCCAAGCTGGATTAAAAAGTTAAAACAAAATGTGTGTGCGCAACAAAGAAAATGATTCATGTCTGTAAACAGAAAATTCTATTAAACCTTTTTTCCCCAGAATGTTGGCAAGAGGATGTCCTGCTCACAGTTCATTGGCAACCTGGAAGGGCTGAACGATGGCCAGGACTTTCCCAGAGATCTGCTCAAAGTAAGCAGTTTTCAGTCTGAAGTAACCGCATTAGAGCCGGCTTCGTATTGGCCCTCACATCTCAGCCTGTTTTTAAATTTTTTTAATTTAATTTATTCATTTCAAATTTACAAACACAAAAGAAACAATTCCAAAACATATGGAGAAAGAAAAAAAGATTTAAAATGAAAGGAAGCAGAAGAAGAATAAAAATTCTTATAATATCTGCCCCTTCTTAAAACAAAAATCTATTCAACAATCAATTCAAACAATGATTATCCATGAACAAAATTAATAACTCATAACAATTGCCGATTTATAGTACATTTGCAATTTTACATTTATATATATCTATTTAAGAATTTATTCTGAATCATTTTCTTAAATATAGACATTGACTTAGCTTTTTTTTGCTTTGTTTTGTTTTATTTTTTGAATGTCCAGAGGACCAGACTTAGCTTTTTTAGATTTTTTTGATATCATTTTCCAAACCATTCCATAAATCTATTCTATGTATTAAAGTAAACCGACCCTTATACTGTGGTTTAACAAAAATGTCTGTTCCCTTAAAGGTGCTATCAGAGCTCTGGGTGCTATGTGTAACTTTCTGTAGAGCACAGGACTTAGAAATATTTTCAACAGGCAAAGCATTCTGATCCCTCTCTCTCAGAGCCATATATGGCTCTGCTCCCCTTGCTCTGCTGAAATTCAAATTCAAGCTCTGTTTTTATTGGCTGGTTACAAACTCTGTTTTTATTGGCTGGTTACAAACTCTGTTTTTATTGGCTGGTTAACGGCGGGTCACTCTGTGTTTTTAGTGTTTTTATAAATGCTGATAGAGAAGCAAGGGGACTATAGTTTTTTTCAGAGATTACTTTGTCTAACATCAGTCTGTCAGTAGATAGTGACAGAGTGAAGAAATATGTTAAAATATATTGTTAGAAAAGTTACAGACTGCATTACAAAGTTACATAGTGCAGCTTTAAGATTGTAACAACTTTTCCTTTTTACAAAATGCTTTTGAATATTTAGAGGTAGTTCGTAATGTTGTGCTTTATGCATTAATTAAAAAAAAATTATATTCCACCAAATCATAAAACTTCAATAGTTTCAATTTACAGAATAGTATGCCTGTTTGGGCTGCGATGGCTGCCGGCTGGTGTTTATTTTACCTCCAGAGGTCTCCAGTCAGAGACGCCTCCTGTTTCACGCCAGCTACAGAACTGTTGTTTGATGCGGGGGCTTCGGCTGCGTGGCACCAGTCCATCACCTGCCGTCTGCTACAGCAGCAGCCAAGGTCCAATTCGGAGGCCACGGACACGGCGCTGTGAAATAACCCGATCAGTTACGGGACTGTCGGCGCTCCTGATAATGATGCTGGGTATAAAGATCGGTCCATCACCGTGCCGCTGGTCCCCAGAGTGCCGGCCAACAAGTAGTAATGGGGTATTTATAATGCACGAGGGAGGAAACGAGGCCGTGTCCTTCTGCTGCTCTGATGAAATGAAAAGCTGCGGTGGTTATTACAGTCAGGCAGCTGCTGCCCAGCGGCCGCCAGCAGACACAGGCAGAGACCAAACGGGTCGAGCTTTAATAAAAAGCCTGAAACAGTCTTTAGGGGTGGGCCTTCCACTTTCCACAAACCCTTTCATTCCTGCTCTGACTTTCGCCTTTTCTCCCCTCGAGCCGAACTCCCCTGTCCTTCTTTGTTGGACTTCTCTCCCACTCGCTGCTTGTTTCAGCTGTTTAGCTGCTGAGTCAGCATTCCGATGATTGAACACCATGATCTTTTCATGGTTTTCTTTCAAATCTGCTTCAGCGTACATGCTGCATTTTTTGTATCCTCATTCTACGTTTAGTTTTTTAGCTACGTTTGTGCTGCTGTTCTGCTACTTTTTATAACCTTTCCGTACTTTTCGGCCTATAAGTCGCAGTTTTTTGCCTAATTTGCATGTCTTGTGACTTATGGGGCGAAGCGACATATTTATGGATTTGTTCCCATATTTTTAGACACATTTTTGGCTGAGATATGACCGTTTCCATTCATTCTGACGGAAAAAACGGAGCAGTACCACTTTCGGCCGCTAGGGTCCACCGAGCGTTCCCAGCTCATGTGTCCGACGGCAGCCTCCTCTGCTCGGACTCACTCTGTCGCAGCACGGCCTCCTGCTCTCTGGAGCTCTGAACTACTGTTACCTCAGTGTTTTAAATAGCTCAAGAACCACACGACAGATTTTGATGAAACTTACAGAAAGTAATCACTGGATGGATATTTACAACTGCTTAGCTTTAGGAGATTTTTGAGCTAAAATTCGATGTGGTAGTAGCTGTTACCTCAGGAGTTGGCAGAACTCTTCACCAGCGACACAGAGGATGAAGAATTTAACGGGTTTGAATAAAAATAAATAAATAAATAGGTGTTTCTGTCTTATGGGCGGCTGAGCGTGTAGTAATTTTAAAGCCGCTTTATTTCGTCTGCTTCATTTTGCAATGTTTTAACCGTCAAAGTGCATTTATTAAGGAAAAGTTCAGCTGAGACACATCTTTGCTATAATTTTCAGCAAACAAATAATTGTTTTTAAGTGTTAATCTTGTTAAAGTCCTTCCGTGCACGCTCCTGTGGCCATTTCGCAGCCAATCCATTTTTGGCAAAACACCGGCCCACATTGTCAGCGCTGACACGTAACATATGCGACGCGTCAGCAGTGACGCATAACAGATGCGACGTATACGGCGGTGCATCATGTTTATGGATTTTTCCACTTTATTGGACATAATTGGACTGAAGCGACATATACGACGGTGCGACTTATAGGGCGGAAAGTATGGTACTTATACTGTAACTTTTGCTACCATTTTTCTGCTTTTACTTATTCTTTAGCTACGAACGCTAGCCTTCAACTAATTTAGCTTTTAGCCAGCTTTTTGCTACATTTAGATATTGATAGTCTTTTGATACTTTAAGCTTCTAGCTAACATTTTGCTACTTTTAGCTAGCCTTACTATTTATAGCTCTACCTAGCAGAACTGAGCGCCCTGCCTATCAAAATCCTTTAACCATGAATGTTAGCAGACTTATTCTATTAAATTTAACAGACAAATATGAAGCAGTCCAGAAAAGGTTTCATTTGGTTCTGTATTCGACCGTTTAAGAACGTCTTCTTGGTGATGGAAACCAAACATCAACACAAACGGAGAGATGCCTCTCATGGACAGTAGCCACATTTTCTGTGGTCAGACGAGTCCAAGCTTCAGCTGCTTCTGGGAGAAACAGACGTCGGCTCCTTCCTGCCAAGCAGGAGGAGCGTCCAGGCTGTTACCAGTGGAAGATCAAACCAGCATCTGTGATGGTTCTGAAGTGGATCAGTGTTCTGGGATCTGAAGACCATCGATGGAGAGGAGCACACTGGAAACCTGTAAATTCTGTCAAACTGACGGAGTTGTGGCTGTTGTGTTAGCTAAAGTTGAATCGCTGTGGCAGCCGACTCGCATTCGATTGACTGCAAATTTTAACGAGATGATTTCACAAAAATTCATTATTTTTTTGGTCTGAGATGTTTTGCTATCAGACAATAATACACAAATAATTATAAAAGAAATTAAACATCATAAGAAAATACAAAAAATAGGACATACATAATTTTTGCCATTTAAGTCCTCCATAGATCAGACAAATTGCTTCATTCAAAAAATAAAATAAATGTGGATAATTGTAACAAAATAAAATAAAAATGGTATAGCATGAAAATTAAAATGACGTTAGGTTTTATGTAGGGATGCACCGATACCAGTATTGGGTATCGGTCCGATACCATGTGCGTTTACTCGTATTCGTACTCATAAAAGGGCTCCGATACTACAGGACCCGATACCAGTTTCATTTCATTTCATTGACTATGTAAGAGTTCAAATGTAAAACATTTTATTTTTTTGTACAAGTTTGGACATACTTTACAGATTACCAATAGTAATGTACTTTGTTTATTTATGTTTGAAGTGTCTAATGAAAATAAACAGTTTAAGTTAATTAGAATGATTTAAAAAAATATTAATTAGTACTTGTATCGGTACTTGGTATCGGCAAGTACTTTAAAGTTTAATGTAAGTACTTGTACTTGTACTCGGTTTTCAAAAATCTGGTATCGGTGCATCCCTAGTTTTATGTTTCCATTCAACAATGAGATTTTTAATTAATTCATTCAACAAGAATAAACATTTATCAAGAATAAACCTGAACTTAGTTTAATTTGAATGTGCAGCCTCTCACAGATGCACTGTGGCTGTTTTTATTTAGTTTTTGTTTAATCCTATAAATAGGTTTTATTGTTCCGGTCCCCTCATTTGCTTTATCGCCCCATAATTTTCTGCTACAAAATGACTTCCACCTCTACCATCATCAGCGGCCGTTATGCTCATTTCCTCCGTTCTCCCAGTTCCTCTCTCGTGTCTGGTACCGGTGTTTGTGTTTACCGTGAGAACATTAAATCACCATCAACAAACCACATGTCTCTCATGAAGTAAACTCACACGTTCTACCTGCTGTTCACAAATTAATTTCTACATCTACAGTTGTACAGGTCTCTCTTGTAAATGAGTCCTCGAGGCTCAATGAGACTAACCTGAATAAATAAAGGTTGAATGAATTTATATATTAAAATGTTAAAGATTCTTCTAACCTGAATGAGCGAGAGAACCAAGACTTCAAACTAACTTTGCAACACAGAAACACCGTTTCTTTTTTCAAACACTTTTTATTTGTTGATTATTGGTTGGAGGTGGGGCTATCAGGATTATTTTCACAAAGTCCTCGTTTCACAAAACTATTTTGGAAAGAAGAAAGTTCATACTCAATAATCCAGGTATCAAATCTGATAAGTCTCAATCCGGTCATCTGGACAGTTTCTTTTAGTCGAAACGTTTCACCCTCAGTCCAGAGGGCTTCCTCAGTCAGAGTTCCAGCACACTGATCTTCCCCCACCAAGCTGTAAACAACTTATGTGGACCAACCAGTTTGCTGGAGCCAAGATGGTTTCTGGGGGCCGTCCTGTCCCTCGTCGACTCCTCCCAGGCAGGCAGCCACAGCCAAAGTGGTTCAAAACAAGAAAGTTCATACTCAATAATCCAGGTATCAAATCTGATAAGTCTCAATCAGGTCATCCGGACAGTTTCTTGGAAGTTTTCTTGGAGTTTTTTGGAAAGACATTTAGAAAACTGGAAAAGAAATAGCAGGTTAACGGAGGGGCCAGTTCGTGCTGAAAGAGGTGCCGGGGTTGCACTTCATTCTAAAGGTGGCTCAAAAATATTGTTACAACTTGTTGTTAAAGTTCAGTGACTTGGTGGATTATAATATTTTATCACTTGTGTATAGAGCTCATAAAGAAGAACTACCATTTAATATCCAAATACTTTTTGTTAAACGTCAAAGCTGTTATAATCTAAAGGGAACAGATATTTTTGTTAAACCTAAATACCAAAGGTGGGCGCCAGACCGCTGGGGAGCGCTAAAGCGCTAATCTGCTTATAGCGGACCTAAACAATTTGTCAGCGTTATAGCGGATTGACCAAAGGCCGGCGCAGAGCTCCGCGCTCCAGCGAGCCCGACGCCCCGTTGTGTGTGCGGCACTCGCACGCGCCTTGCACAAGTCTTTGAACGGTTGCGCGAACGCGCCAAGCTCCAATTTTACGACCGCGTACGCGATGCGCAGTGTCTGACCAATCAGCGACCTCAGTTCAGTCCCCTCCGCGCGCAGCTGCTCAAGGAGAACGTGAGCTTTTAAGCAGAGCTCTGCCCGGTGAACAGGCGCGCACAGAATGCGCCGTGTGTGGCATCTAGGGAGGACGCTGAGCTCTGCATCGGGCTTAACTTTTATAATTCATAAGCGGATTTGCGCTATTTTTATTTAAAATGCAGTACCGCTAATAACTAATTATCTATCAGTAAAAATGAAAAAACTTATTTACGGGCTCTTAAATCAACTGGACGACTGCTCACAGACCATATCCTGTCACCGCCGGATGTGGTCCGTGAACAAAAGCGGTCCCCGCCCTAAGGCGGGGCTACAGAGAGCGCTCTCTCTATAGCAGTTAGCAGCCAGTGTGTTACTCTGCAGCCTTATTGCTTGTTTTCGAAGAGTCAGACGAAGAGTTTTTAACATGGAGGGTGAACTTATGGATGTTTCTCAGCGGCCTACGCGACGCGTCAGCGCCTCATTTGCCCTGTTCAAAATGGCGACGGCCACAGAAGCAAAGGACTTTACAAGAAAACACGGTAAAAACAATTATTTCTTTGCTGAGAAAAAATATATTTCTTAGCTGACTTTATAGCACAAGGTTTTTCTGAGCTTAACCGTTTCACGAAATGGTCAAATCTGCTGGATTAAAAAAAGTAGTTTGCCATTTGCACGTTAGCGCGTTAGCATTTAGCTTCCGCTAGCTTTGCTAATACATAAGCGCTTTTGAAATTGCGGACCTAGATAAATTAAAAAGCGCTTTAGAAATAGCGGAACTAATTTTTGGATTAGCGCTGCCCAGCACTGATAAATACAGAACCGGTTCAAGGGGTCGGTCAACCTCAATCCAGGGAATTGGTTTGTGGAACGATTTGGAAACTGTAATTAAAAATGCCACATCATTATTTACATTTAAGAATTTAATCAAAGCCAGATTATTACAAAAATATATATGAATTAGTTTTCTCGTGTTGTTTTGTAATTCGATAATTATGAGGTTTTTTTGTTTTGTTCTGTTACTTGCTGATTATTTTTTTGTTTGAACTGACTGTTAGAAATAGGGGGCAGATATAATAAGATTTTCTCTTCATTCTGCCACCCTTCATTTTATTTCTTATATTGTATTGTCACATTTGTTGATTGTTTTATTTTTGTGTGTGTTGTATTTTAAAATGAATTTTAAAAAAAACAATAAAAAACTTAAACTTTACACATCAGTAACTGCTTAATAGTAACTGTACACAACTGTAACTTTGCACAACCATATCTTTAAACAACCGTAATGTTACAACCGGCACAAAACACAGCCGCCTGGTTGTAATTAGATGTGGGCGTTTCCACCTTCTGCACACCACAAGCAGCCACAATGGATTTGGTTAAACAGTGAGTTTATTTACAATGTGAATAATTATTGACGATAAACTTGGAGTATTACCAAACTTCAGGGTGAGCCCAGGCCAAAAAGAATAAATGGAACAAACTATTTATCCTATTATTTTTTCTCTTGCCTCAACAAAACAAAATTAACCAAAGGGCAGGTTTTCAACAAAAACAGGAGAAAAATGTCTTAAACAAAATGTCAGCTCACACCTACAGACACTCCTTACAAAACTAAACTAATTAATCTGACAGTCACGGCACAGCTGGCCAGCTGTGGCTGGTTGGGATGCGCAGAGTGGATGGAAGCTGACGTCATCTCAGACGCAGCTCCTTTTGTTCAGCACCCCTCCAGGCAGGCAGACAATCAGCTCCTCGGTGTCTTCCTCCAGCCACGCACCTGGACACTAATTTCACAATTAATGATAGCACATACACACTACACACACACACACACACACACACACAACTTACAATGATAGTCATAACAGTAACTTGACACATCTGTAACTTTGTATAACTGCAATTTTACACAACTAAAACTTTACACATCAGTACTTCATACATTTACACAACTGTAACTTTACACAACTAAAACTTTACACATCAGTATTTAATACATTTACACAACTGTAACTTTACACAATTGTAACTACACACAACTGCAATTTTACATTAATGTAACTACACACAACTGCAATTTTACATTAATGTAACTACACACAACTGCAATTTTACATTAATGTAACTACACAATTGCAATTTTACAGAACTGTAACTTTACACAACAGAAATTTTACAGAACTGTAACTTTACACAACCATAACTACATATATGTACTACATAAGGGTAACTGTACACAATTGTACCTTTTCAAACGATAACTTTATACAACTGAAACTTAACATATTCGTAACTTTGCATAACTGTAACTTTACACAACTGCAATTTTACATAACTGTAACTTTACACAATCGTAACTTTGCACAGCTGTTACTTTACACAACACTAAATGTATATACTGTAACAGTAATTTTACACAACCGTCACTTTGCACAGCTGTTACTTTACACAACAATAAATGTATATAACAGTAACTTTACACAACCGTAATTTTACATAACTGTAACTTTACACAACCATAACTACATATATGTAAGGGTAACTGTAACAATTGTACCTTTTCAAACTATAACTTTATACTACTGGAACTTAACATATTCGTAACTTTGCATAACTGTAACTTTACATAACTGTAACTTTACACAACCATAACTACATATATGTAACTACATAAGGGTAACTGTAACAATTGTACCTTTTCAAACTATAAATTTATACTACTGGAACTTAACATATTCGTAACTTTGCACAACTGTAACTTTGCATAACTGCAATTTTACATAACTGTAACTTTACACAGCTGTTACTTTACACAGCTGTTACTTTACACAACACTAAATGTATATACTGTAACAGTAATTTTACACAACCGTCACTTTGCACAGCTGTTACTTTACACAACAATAAATGTATATAACAGTAACTTTACACAACCGTAATTTTACATAACTGTAACTTTACACAACCATAACTACATATATGTAAGGGTAACTGTAACAATTGTACCTTTTCAAACTATAACTTTATACTACTGGAACTTAACATATTCGTAACTTTGCATAACTGTAACTTTACATAACTGTAACTTTACACAACCATAACTACATATATGTAACTACATAAGGGTAACTGTAACAATTGTACCTTTTCAAACTATAAATTTATACTACTGGAACTTAACATATTCGTAACTTTGCACAACTGTAACTTTGCATAACTGCAATTTTACATAACTGTAACTTTGCACAGCTGTTACTTTACACAGCTGTTACTTTACACAACAGTAAATATATATAACAGTAACTTTACACAGCGTAACTTTACATAACTGTAACTTTACACAACCATAACTTTACATATATGCAACTTTACACAACCCTAACTTTGCACAGCTGTTACTTTACACAACAGTAAATGTGTGTAGCAGTAGCTTTACACAGGTATAATTTCATACAGCCATAACTTTACACAACATTAACAGCACTGCAGTCAATCTGCAGCAAAGATTACATTTCTTTTCATTAGGAGAAACTTTAATAAAATGACAACATGAACAAGTTAGTAAAGTATCAAAGACAACACCATCGTGCTGTTGATGTTTGTACTGAAGGTGTTGTAAGATCTTCTTTTATAGAAGACGAGACTTGGATTTTTCTTTGTGTTCAACTAAATTATTGGTCTTGCACCTGAATGAATTGTTCATTTGTTAACACCTCATATTAATATTGACCAGTCAAATTAAAAGAGACGAGCTAGTTTGTGAAAACGCAAAAGTGTTTTCTTCCCAACAATATTTAGAATGATTAGTTGTCCCTCAGTCAAAGTGTGCAGAGGTTAAGAAGGTGAGCTTGTGATCGGAAAATCGCCGGTTCAAGCCCCGGTACCGACAACATCAAGAATGTGGGGATAAGTGAAGCGGTCACACTTGTCTCCACCCTCATCTGCCCCACTCTGGGCCCTTGAGCAAGACCCTTAACCCACACCGTCTGCTCCCCAGGGAACCCTAGATATCAGCTCTCTGCTCCACACAGAGGGCTGTGGTAGCTCGGTGGTCTGTGGTTGTCAGGAATAGCATCCGGCGTAAAAACAATTGCCAAATCTTCATGCGACTAGTTCGCTGTGGCGACCCCTGATGAAGGGAGAAGCCGAAAGAAGAAGAAGAAGAAGTTGTCCCTCAGTCAATGAAGAAATGCTCTTCAATGTAAAATAAATGGTACTGGAACACCAAGAAAAACAAATTTCTTTATTGCTTACTTGAACGTTGTTTATGTTTATGTTTATTTTTATTTATTTTTTTTTACAAAAAACACAATACAAAACAATCCCATAAATGATAACGTACAAAATATAGAAAAATGAAAGGTAGCAGAAAGAAGAAAAAAATCTTATATCTGTCCCTTTTTTCAAACAATCAGTTCAAACAATAATAATCTTCCAGTAACAGAACAAAATGAATAACTTTCTAATTTTCTAACTAATACAATACACATTACGCTACTTCATATATATATATATAT
>JBBPBX010006119.1:0-56264 GCA_038048925.1 Garcialebias charrua
TCAGTAAAGCGTTGCGTCGTAGTGCAGAACTTTATGGGTTCGAGTCCCACATGGGACAACGTTTTTTTTTTCTCCTTTTAATTCATTCCAGATTTAAAAAACACAAGAAAACTATTTACAATACAACAAGAAATGAAGCATAAAGTCTTTAATCTGGAATGAATAAATAATCTAAAGAAGGAAGGGAAAAAAAATAGGCATACCTTGTGGGAATCGAACCCACGAAATCTCGATAACAGTGCAATGTTTTAACCAGTTAGCCACCAGTACACGTGTATATTTTAAGGTCCACATTTCTTATAAACAGACATTCTTTGTCATTAGTTGGTCATTTACTCCCATGAGTGACGCTGCTAATAAGGACAGATTTACTTTTCTCGATCAAGGAGAGCAAAACTTCAATCTCCGCACCGGTAGAGTTCTTCTTTTTTACTTTTCGCTGTCATTTTATAACAATGATTAAGTTGGTAAACCTAAAATACTAATCTGTAATGGACTGGTTATCTGTCCAGGGTGTACCCTTCCTCCTGCGAGGTGATTGCAGGAGGCAGGCACATTTTCACTAACATTCTGAAAATGGATCAATTTAGAACAAATATGTATGAATGAATGGATGGATGGATAGTAAATGGATATTGCCAAGGTTTCTGGAGGCTTTTGGACCCAGTAATAAAGACTGACATGAGTAGCTAAAAAAAATCACAATTTCAATGATACAGAACAAAATCCTTCTGTGACAGCCACAATCTTACAGACTCAATGAGAAAACAAGGAGAACACAATGCACCAGACTGTGGCATAAGATGCAGCAACGCTCTGCTGATGAATGGGGGTGAACAGACAGAGTTTATCCACAATATTCCTGAAGGTGGCACTGTATTTGCGATTATGGGACTTACTTCCGTTTTGACCCCGGAAGTAGAATTTCTGCATTGGCTCCTCGTTGTTTACTTGTTTATCTGTGCGCATCGTAGAAGTTCTGTTAAAGTTCTGTTTTCTGTTATTTTGAGCTAATATTGTCACGAAGATGTCTTGAGGAGCTCTGGTACCTGTTGCGCTGTTCGTGGCTGTAAGAATAATCAGACGAAGCTGAATTTGTGGCTGCAACTAGTGTGTGTTGAACATGCTCCGAAAACAAAAACCTGCATCCTTCTTTGTGGCTGGGCTACGAGAAACCACCTGAAAAAAGACTCTGTATCCTCCAGAGGAACGAGAACACCAGGTATGATTTAAGAGACAGCTTTTAGTTTAATGATTTTATGTAGTCAGTGATTAAATGATACTATTTTCGTGCATAACTGGCAAATAAACACACGCACCTATATACTGTATGTATGCTGTCTGTGTATATTTATTTATACTGTATATATAATATAGGTGTCTGTTGTGTTTATTTATATATATATATAATATAGGTGTGTGTGTGTGTGCGTGGGTTTCTTTTATATATAATCTAGGTGTGTTTGTGTGTGTTCATAAATGAACCCTAATGTTTGTATACTGTACTTTTCTTTTCCTCCTTTCTGTTATATTTCTGCATAAGGTGAGTTCCAGGGATGGATGGATGATGCTCCAGTTGGTCCAGGGATGGATGACACTCCAGTTGGTCCAGGGATGGATGAAGCTCCAGTTGGTCCAGGAGATGGATGAAGCTCCAGTTGGTCCAGGAGATGGATGACGCTCCAGTTGGTCCAGGAGATGGATGAAGCTCCAGTTGGTCCAGGAGATGGATGACGCTCCAGTTGGTCCAGAAGTTTGTGTGCAGTTATGTACCACAGCAACAAATGAGTGAAAATATAATTTCTATAAATAAATCTGCGTTTGAAGTGCATTTGGTGTTGCTGTGTTTCACCTTCTTTATTTCAATAAGATACGTTGTTTAATGTCTAATGAGAAGTTCTACTGCAAATAAAAAAACTAGATGTGATTGTTTTTTTGGCAACTTACCAGTTTAGTTTTTTATTGACAAGTACAAAACTTAAAAACATGCATGTTGCTGTGGTTCCTCCTCCAGGAGGAGATTGATAAGAATAAAAGCTATAATTATAAATTTTAGGCTGATTGTTAACTCTAAATTGACTCTGGGTGTGAGTGAGACAGGTCCCTCTTGTAAATGAGTCCCCGTGGCTCAACGAGGCAAGCCTGTATAAATAAAGGTTGAATGAATGAATGAATAAACTAAAAACATTTGAAACTGAATACAATATGAGAACTGTGGGTGATTTGATGTCTTTTAATGAAAATGATTGGCTGCAGAATAAATACCAGGTCAAATACACTCTTCAACAAGAAATGATGGGCAGTTTCTGATTTTAAACAAACTGGAACAGATTCCTCATCATGTGGGACCACTGGACGACCACTGGACGACTGGAGCAAGCAGCAAACCCCTCCGGAATCCAAGACGATGGAACTCGGCCCTTCACTCGTCTGTACCTTAAAAAAAAAGAATAAAACTGTCATGTTTGCATCACAAAGTCTAAAATAAGACCAAGTTTGCTACTCAAAGTAGAAAGAATAAATACAGTTGCTCCTACATTTTTTACTCATTCACAAAGATATACTGTAATGTTCAATTTTATATTGATTTCAGTAATTTTATCTTAGATTTACTTTAATATTTTTGAATTATTGTGCCAGGTGCTTGTGTCATTACTTGTTCTTCTGCTCCTGCGTCTCAGAGTAAGTGTGTCTGTCAACTTCAGCGTGGGAGACCAGTCTGTGACTTGTGTGCAGGCCTTCCTGAAAAAATAAATATTTCAATAGAACAAATGTAGTAATAACCAAAAGATGAGCTTGTGTTATGGAATATTTTCTGTACAAACAGCATCCCACTGCTTTATTCACATGAGAGTAACAGGGACCTACAATCAAAACAGTACTACAGTACAGTATGTATGTGCAGTATGTATGTATATACTGTATATATAGTGTGCATACAGTATACACATACACACAGCATATGTATGTACTGCAAATGTATTACACACACATGTAGTTATATTATTTATCCACAGATTTGTTTAGTAAATACTTTAACAGATGCTAACGCTACATGCTAAGCTAACCACAGCTAGTAGACAATGCTAAATCATGAAGAAAAAAACAACAACAGCTCCAACACAGAGAAAATTATACTCTCACATTGTTCTGAAATTGTTTCACAAAATGATTTATGTAGAATATTTTGTTTACCGGAGAAAACGTGATCTGAACACGACGTCTTCGGGAGCAGATCAGGCAGAGGAGGTGCAGCTGTCAGCTCCTCCGATGGAGATAAATCCTTCACGTTTACTTATTTTTGGGATGAAGTGAAAACTGCGCTTTGAACAAACGTCTACCCGACAGCAACACCCACTAACCCAACACGAAGTAACCGTTGCAATTAATTAGAAATAAACAAAACAAAAAAACAAAAGTGAAAAATACAGCCAGTAGACTGGGCTTTAACTGCTGCTCTCACTTCAGGCGGAAGTCGTTCCCATAATTCGCGCAAGGCATCATGGGGCGTAGGAATATTGTGGATGGAACAGGGCTAAATAAGAAGTAGAGACACCTGAGCTGGAAACAGATTGGGATCAGCTGCCATGTGGTTCTAAAAATCTCAGTAGGTCAGTTATTGTTACTAAAAACTCAGCTTGTGTGTAGGCAAAAGATGCAAATGCAGCAGAAATGTTTTACATTTGAATATCAGGGCTAGTGTGGATGAGGTATTCAGTCCATTTAATTCTACTTTAAATTAAACAAGAAAACCAACATCATGACCAATTATCTTTAGACAGTTTTGGGAACGCCCAAATGTAATGTAGGAAAGTACCTGTATATAAATTAGCATATAATAGGAGGTACTGATGTTTTAACTTAAACTATACATTTTGCTGCTAATTATCACAAACTAAGCATGCACCAGGGATGTATTTGAGCTGTTGCCTGTCATTAAACACTTGTTTGATGCATTTATTTTCAAATATCACCCAGAATGTGTCTGTCTCATGTTGTGCACCTAAATGTAATACCCATGTCTCAGTTTGCATATGTAAAAACCTGATGGTAATCATCATGCTTTTATAAAGAGACTTAAATTATGGTTGGCTACAAGAAAAAAAAAAACAGCAATGTTTAAGCAAAGGTAGTTACTACTAAAGCATGGCATTGGTTAATAAGATCATTAGGTCATTAATTGAAAACTTGTTTAACACGTTTCTTTAGCATTAGAACAGTGCCAGCTATGATTAATATACACCTGTCATATCTAATTAAATATAACATTTTAGTCTATCTGGATGGTTTCCTCTTGTACCGTGCTGCTCTGTCAAGCTCTGCTCATGATTCATAGACCTGATGTGACTCGTGACTTTGTGAAGATAAACACTGAGATTGTGTAAACATAACTGAAGTGTTTGAACATGAAGTTCTCCGCCTAACTGAACCCCATTTCCAACACAACTTTGGGAAGGCCATTAGCTGCACAAAGACAATTAGCAGACAAGATGAGAAAAGATTTTCCTGAATAGGTTTGAGTAGGATGACGTGATCGACAGCTCAATAGGAGGGAAGCTGCAGTGAGAGACCGTTTTGAGTTTGCACAAGGATATTTTTGATTGGCTTCTTTAAGAAATGGCATACAATTACCGAACAACGTCTAATTCAGTGCCAATCTGCACACAAATTGAATACAGGGAAAATATGTTGTACAATTGAGCATCTTGAAAGGTTATCATTTACTTGATTTTACACAGCCAGCAGCTATTGTTTAGTTTTTATATTTTATAATATTATGCAACGAGTGTGAGGAGGTGTGTGTGTGTTTAGCATAAATAACATATTCATATTAAATATATATCCATATATCCATCTTTCTTTAAAAACTTTTCCTTGTCAGGTTGCAGGGAGCCGATGTCTCGCTCCAGCAGTCGCTATAGGCTCTTCACAAAACGTCTCAGTTTGGGACTAAAACATGTTCTGGCTGCCTCGGTGTCTTCTGAATTGACAGAGGCGGCAAAGGCAGTTAAACACAGCACACTTCTGGTGCGCCTCTGTGCTGCCAAGTGAGATCGTAATAGAGTCGGACCGGCTGACATGAAAATGTTTGCAGCTCATATATGATGACCATCAAGATGATGGAACTGGTGACAACAGTGTACAATTAAACAACTCCAAAGAGATTTATTATGGATGGAATATTGATGAAGATGCACAGACACTTTGTTGTGAGTTTAAATAGTAAATGAGGAAGAGGATTGCTAAACTGAAATAATTCATCATGTCTTGTCCATGAGTGGTCAACACACTTTTATCGCAGCAAGCTCCACAATATCACTGCTGAGTTCTGCTGCACACCTCTTTTGATTCCATCCTGTCTACTTTGTTTCTGAAAGTTTACGTTTGTGCAAGACGTGTCTGGATTCATCTGTGATTTATGAATGACTAAAGGGAAGAGACAGACAAACTGATCTTTTCCGCTATTTTGCACAACTGTTTTATGAAAGAGACGTTTGTGTGAGAGGTGACCCTGTACAGGTCACATGTCTGTTACAAGACCACAAAGAGATAAACAACCATTTACACTCTCACTCACAACAGACAAGTTAGAATTACCAATAAATATAACATGAATGTTTTTGGTCTGTGTGAGGGAATTGGTGTACCTGTAGAAAACCCATGCGTGCATGAGAAATGCACGCAAACTTCTCATACAAAGGCCCCAGGCCATAATGTGATCCTGATACCTCCTTGCTGTGAGATCATATATTTAACCACTCATCGATGTCCCGTCCCTTATAAAAAAGAATTTAGACACAATTATTCTTTAAGATTTCAATGAACTGACCAAAAAATACACAAATTATTAATCAAGCCCTAAATTTTGTCTTCTTGCCGTTTCCTTTCAGATCATGAGCGGATTGGGAAAGATTCGTCCTACGAACAGGAGGGGAAGGTCCAGTTTGTTATAGATGCTGTTTACGCCATGGCTCATGCCCTGCATAACATGCACAAAGACCTCTGTCCTGGAAAGATCGGCCTTTGCTCCAAGATGGACACTATCAATGGCACACTGCTGCTCAAGTATATCCGCCACGTCAACTTTACAGGTGTGTGTTTCTACTTTGACCAAGAAATGCACAAACATGAGCATATTTCCTAGAACAAACACTTAAAATACTATATGAAATGTGTATGAAATTTCTGACAACAATACTTTGTTTATTCCGGCATGATGTTATTTTTCTGTGTAATCCTTGCACTGGTGTTTATAGCTAACCTGTGATTCTATATTTGATGTGTTTTGGGGTTTATTAACATGCTCATTTAGAGGCTTCTTAAGAATAAATCTAATTATCAAGCCATGAAATGTAACATTCCCAGCAATGACAAAAGGTTGAGATCAGCAGAGAGTTTAACAATCACCAGAAGAGCAGCACATTTGATCATACCTAATGATAACTGAAAGTTATGCACCATAACTCATGTTCACTGAAAGGAAGGGAACGAGGTGCTACACTATTGCTATGGGAATTGCGCCCCCGTGCGATTACCTGAAGGAATACATTCACGCCTTTACGGCAGGGGGCGTCAGCGTTACCCCAGAGGCCCCGCCCTCTGGGTACTGAAGACGTGGGCGCCCATCCAAACGGTCTCCAAGTGCACTTCACCGAGCTTCAGCATTGAAAAGGGCCAACTGTGTTGCACCTCGTTCCCTTCCTTCAGGGAACATGAGTTATGGTGCATAACTTTCAGTTCCCTTTATCAGTCAGGTCACTCGGTGCAACACTATTGCTATGGGAACGTAATTCATTCACGCCCTTGAAATGCTCAGTAAAATGCATGCTTGTGAGAACGTCTGCCTTTATACATTAGGCATCTCTCGGCCGCTCTCTACTGTGTGTTAGAGAGGACAGCCTGAGTGACGTCACACGCAGTAACGTCCAAACTGTAATGTTTTGCAAACGTGTTCATTGAGCTCCAGTTTGCAGCTGCACAGATGTCTGCAACTGGTATGCACTTGAACAGTGACCACGAGGCGGCCAAGCCTCGAGTGGAGTGGGCACGTACCCCAGATGGCACCTGTTGACCTTTGCTACTGTATACCCTTTTAATGGCCTCAGTCACCCAGTGTGAGAGGCGCTGCTTTGACAGGGCCCTACCAGTAGCCTGGATGGCAAAACATACAAACAGTTGGTTTGTTTTCCTTCAATCAGCTGTTCTTTCAATGTAAGCACCCAGGGCCCAAACGGGGCAGAGTGCTCTCAGCCTCCTCTGTTCCTCAGTGAGGACGGGAGCAGGAGGAAATGAAGAGAGTTCAAAGTCCAGACTTCTGGGATTCAAAGTTAGAACCTTTGGGACATATGCAGGGTTGGGTCATAAGGTGAACTTTGACCCGTCAGGGGCAAACTTTGTACACATTGGATGCACCGTCAGAGCCTGGAGGTCACCCACACGTTTAGCTAAGCAAAGAGCCAGGAGTAGAGCGGTTTTATAAGATAGCAAATCTATCTTAATGTCGCTTAAAGGTTCAAATGGGGGCTCACAG
Source organism: Garcialebias charrua (assembly GCA_038048925.1). NCBI lineage: Eukaryota > Metazoa > Chordata > Actinopteri > Cyprinodontiformes > Rivulidae > Garcialebias > Garcialebias charrua. The sequence continues at coordinate 7,532 of JBBPBX010006119.1, forward strand.
AGAGCATTCAGGACTAATTGGAGGTCCCAATCAGAGGTAAAAGTCCTGCTGGGGGGGTCTCTTCCTCAAAACGCCCTTCATGAACCGTATCATGAGAGGGTGTACACCGGGTGTCTTTCCCCCCAGCCTTCGTGGCATGCTGAGATGGCTGATAAAAACACCTTAATTGTAGAAAAAGAGCTACCTTTCTCCAGCAGGTCCTGTAGAAAGGTAAGAAGCTGGACCAGGTCACAGGAATAAGGGACAATATTCCTTTCCATGCACCAAGCTTCAAAAACACACCATTTACGAGCATAGAGAGTCTGTGTTGACATTGCTCTCACTCCCTGGATCGTGTTTACCACGTTGTTGGGGAGGCCTGAGGCCATCAGTTTGTTCCTCTCAGCAACCAAGCTTAAATTTGCCACAGTCCTGGGTGTAAGTAGCGAGGCTGTTCGTGTGGTTGAGACAGCAGGCCCTTGAAGGGGAGCAGTTGTCCGTGTATCAGAATTAAGTACACCTCCGAGGGCCATGGGCAGGGCCGGCCCAAGCCTCTTTGGGGCCCTAAGCGAAATTTGGATGGGGGCCCTCTGTTTCTACTAATAATGTGAATTACTGCAATCAACGGTCAGATGGTTTTATCATTCTCCCACCTGATAAAACGTATTGCAACTCTGACAGTCCTTTTTAATGTATATATGTAATTTATTGCAGGGGTGCCAAACATTTTAATTTTGGACCACATCAAGTTCATGAATGTCCTCAGAAGGCCAGACATGACATAATATATTGATAAAACTGCCTATTAATAAACTGATAAAATCAAGCTTTCTAAAAATAAAAATAAAAACTTTGCCCATCATGCCTTTTGGGGAAGGAAGGAAGGAAAAGGTATCCTTAATAGGCAGTAATCCTCTCATCACCTGCTCAGTCCTGTTTACATCTGAGAGGAAAGATGGCCACTCAGCTGGGTCCATTGGCAGAGCTGATGATCCTTGGGGTGGAAGCTTCTGAGAAAGAGACAAAAGAAAGATGATGATTAATAATAACATAAAAGGGCAGAAAATGTTTGCAATGTACATAACTGTTAATCTGAAAATGATCTGGAGCTCAAAGAGGAATTATAGAAGATGTTTTGCTGTTAACTTACCAGTTAGATCATCTGCAGTTGCAGACACAGATGAGACAGTGGGCACATGGGGTTGCTAGACTTAGCTCTGCAGAGGATGGAGATGGACCTAAGATGAAAACAAAAAAAATTATGTTAGATGTCGTATCACATTTACAATTATGTTGCTTACTTTAAAAAAAAAAAAGTTCAACTATTCTTATACCAGTGTGTTTTTGCTTATAATAAAAAGGAATCTGCCAGTACACCAACTGAAATGTATTTTAAATATTTTTAAATAATTTGGTTGTCTAAGTGTCTGATTTTAGAAATAATATTGGAATTATATCTCAAGATGGTTAAACAATTATATGAAAGAGGTTTTGCTTACCAGGTAGTTCAGCAGTAGTTGCAGACACAGATGAGACTGTGGTCATAGAGGATGCTAGACTTAGCTCTGCAGAGGATGGAGATGGACCTAAGATGAAAATAACAAAAAATGTAGTTATGTTAGATGTCACATCATACTTGTAATTATGTTGTTCACTTTTTTTATGGAAAAGTATAAAAATACTTTCATACTTTGCTTTTTTGCTTTTTTGCTTGTAGTAATAAAACAAATCAGCCAGTAAAACTGAAATTTTCTTCAGACATGTTTAAACAGTATTTGTTCCTCCAAAGTCTTCTATTTTCTGCTTACGTTGTAAATAAAAAAATTATGAGTTAGTTGTGTAGGAGTTATAAAAAGGATGTTATGCAGTTAATTTACCGATTGTAGTGGGCACAGAGGATGAGGTGCTACACTTAGCTCTGAAGAGGACAAAGATGGACATAAGATGAAATACATACATATGCACACACATTCCTTGCATACTTTCATTACATACTCTGGAGTGTAATTATGACTAAAAATTAATTGTATGCTGTATGGTGAGTCTTTCTCTTACCTGATGCTCTGCCCACAGCTGAGCCTGGTAATGTGGACTCTCGCTGACAAAATATTTTAACAGTGCTCCTGCAGAATTTCACATAAGTTTGTGTAAAAAATTGTTTATTTTAGTCAAATAAATTATCATGCTCAACAGTCCACAACATATTGCCAACTCAAGGATAGCTAGTAAGCCGTTAATATATCAATATAGCCTGGTGTAAAACATTTGACTAGCAAATGTTATGTATTGTGAAGTTTTAATTATTGCTATCAAGCGTTAGCAAAAACGCTGTTTTGAGCCCAAAAAAAGATATAGTGCCAATCAACTCACATAAAATTAAAACTCAGTTATTAACAAGTACAAACCCGGTAGTCCAGACTGTTCAATGTTGCTAGCTCTATCCATTAGCAGCTGCACAAATATGTTTTGATAAAAGAGATGTACTTTGTACAAACATACCTTTATCTTGCCGTTTTTTCTCTTCTTCATCTTTTTTCCTCTTCCCTTTTCAGCCCCTGAAGGATATATGCCCTTTTTTGCGACATTATCTTATGTGTCAGGTGCTTAATTAGCTTGGATGCGGACTTCACATTGCGGCAAGGAGCGCTGGCTGAGAAACCTGTGAAACGTGCTCTACTGGGGCCCCACTGAGGGGGGTTCCCAACCACCGGTCATTTCTTTCTTTCCATAGAGTGATTTCTACATATTCAAATATACATATACACACAAATATATGATATATATGTTATATCATTATGAAAATAAAAATCTGAACTTTATGATGAAGTTGTGTGTAATAGAATAATATAATAAAAAAAATAATAATAAAAAAAAACCACAAAACTCAGCTCCTCTTTGGGGGCCCCCTTGTGTGACCCTGGGGCCCCAAGCGGCTGCTTACTTCGCTTATGCCTTGGGCCGGCGCTGGCCATGGGCCCTGTGCCCTCCTGGGGGCCAACAATATTAGGGAGGGGTCCCTCCTGTATGTGTGCTCCCGTATCACCCGAACTGGGGGTGCTGGGGGAGAGGTACAATGCATTGCCTCTGCTGGTCAGCCGTGGGCCAGAACGTCTGTTTTTGCTTTGTTTAGTGAGAGGCATGGCACGTAGGGCGTGTAGGTTTTGTATGCAAACAGACCTCCGGATTCCAGGCCGCTCCGTGGCTGGATCTGGCTCACAAGCCTCCGGCTCCGCCATTGCTCTGGAGCTGGCTTTGATTCCAGGGAGCTGTATCAGGCACGCTTCCCCTAAGGACGTGTTTTGACCAAGGTAGTGGTGACCCATACGCCCAGAAATACGGTAATCTGGGTGCTTTTCTGCAATGTTATGACGGAGCTGAAAACCTCCCGATGAAGGGATGTTATTTAAAGGCACAGTTGGGCTAGTGCGCTGAGCTTGGTCACACATTGCAGGTCCACTGGTCGTGTACGGCCAGTTGGTTTTACAGGTTGGGAAGCCAGTTCCAATTTGAGGGCCTAACTGTACAATTATTATTTTTCTGCTCAGCACCTACAAACCTGGATGATTTCACTAGGTCCAGGCTTTCTCGGGCACAAGGAAGAATTATCTGAGTCGGCCCAGTTGCATTTCTTATTTTGTAACAACATTTATTTACAACTTCTGTAGCATTATTCTTGTCTCCTCTGTCAGCATGTGTGCACGGCCCGGGCTCGCAGGCTTCGGTTGCAGCGTCCCCGTGGCTCAGAGCGGTCATCCGCTGAAATGCAGTTGGGGGCCATGACAGTAAGTCGTAATGGTCACCGTGTTCAGTTGGCATGCCTCCGGGCATACGGACGTGCTACGAACTTGGGGAATTTGTGTATTCTCTGCCACCGAGTTCCAGCGGTGCGGGGGAGTGAGTGTGTGACCCCCCTCATCCGGACTTCTGTGAGCCGGTTTACCTGCTTACGGATGCCGCGAGGTCTGTCTGCTACAGACAGTCCCGGGACATCCTGCTGGGGTTAATTGTTCTGACCTGGCACCCCGTGTACCGCGAGGGGAGTGGGGGTGGCAGTCCCCTTCCTTCATAGCGATTGTTTTAAAAGGGGTGCTATGTTGTTGTTGTTCATCACTCTTTTTTTTTGTCAAGAAACAGGGCAAAACTGTTCTTTTGGATTTTTATTTTGTGTTTTGTGCAACAACCTTTTGTCTTTATTTCACATACATCAGAACATTCATGTTTTGTGCATACAGTAAAGTCACCAGCTTTTTGTAGTCTCTTACAAATAAAGTCTGGGCATATAAAATTAGGCTCCCATACCCCTTGAGCGGACAAGCCAGCAAAACTGTGCAGAGGGCCTGCTTCGTCAGGCTCGCTTCTGTCGTCCATCACGGTTCACCGAGGAAGTCCTTGTTTGGACCGCCTGGCGAGGGACAAATCTGTTCCTACTCAAGTACTGACCGGCCTGAGGTGGACACGCTGGGGGTCTTTGCCGGTGCTCCCCGTCGTACGCCGGCCTCTTCTGCGGGGGATGACGTGTGGCTAAGCGGTGTCGAGGTTGCATGGGTCTGCTCCCGCTTGTCTCCCTGGAGGGGAGGGTTGCAAAAGCTCTCCTTGGCATGCCCTCCCGGAGGGCCTCAGCCTGCTTGCGCCTCTGCTCCAGCCTGGTCTGGATCCGGTCCAGGGCTCTCCCAAAGAGTCCCGTCGGCTCGACCGAGTGGTGAAGAAAAGGGACCCGCTGACGTTCCTGAAGGTCCATCAGGGTCATCCACAAATGACGCTGGGTAATGATCACCTCAGCCATACACCCCCCTTGTGCAATAGCTGTTGTCCCCATCATGCGGAGCACAAAGTCAGTAGTCCTGTGGGCTTCTTCTAGCACCTCAGTTGCAGCTTGCTTGTCTGTTCTCACCTGGATCTCTTGTAGCTTTCTGCCAGGTACACCTGCATCATGGCGGATACGTTCATCGCACGTGCCACGAGGCCCTGAGCTCTGTAACACTTCTCGAGCTGTGCAGCTGAAGCTCGACAGGCTTTGCTGGGCAAAGTCGGTTTTGTTCCAGAAGATCTGGGGGCCAGGCGAGATGCCAACGTGTCCTCCATCTGTGGCACGTTGGCCATTCCTGCTGCTTCCATTCCATCCACGTCGAGGAACTGGGAGAGTGGGAGCAGCATTGGAGCCTTGGGTTCAGCCCAGGTGCGAGTAAGCTCCGTGAGGAAATCAGGGAAGATGGGCATCCTGTGCCTTGTTGTCGACTGCTACTTGGCATAAAAATAATTCCCTGCCAACCTCGTGACCTGTTGACGAGGTGGAGGTTCCGGCCAAGGGATCTGCAACGTGTCCGCCGCTCTGCGACACAAGTCAAACTGAGCAGGGATCGAAGTGTCTGTCTCCGGCAGCACTTGCGCCTAGTTCTGTGAGAGGTCCTCCTCCTCTCCTTCGTACTCGTTGTCGGCTTCATCAACAGAAATTTCACCTGAGGCTGCTAACGAGATCTCATCTGCGTTCATTATGCCTCGAGTGTCAAATTCGGCTGTCGAGTCCCCGACGGGAGCCGCCATGTCCTGGCTATCCCCCCATTCGACCCGAGCACTGTCTTCCAAATCCATGCTCTCGAGCTCCGACGTGGGAGTGAGAGCCTCTGTGAGGTCCGGGTCTGTTGGCGCCGTAGTGGCGCCCATGGCTTTGGCCACAATGTCTACTCTGTGTCTCTTCACCGCCTCCAGCATCTGGCTGCTGTGTGGACAGGAGTCGGGGGCGTCCAACGCCGTTTTTGCGTGCAGCATCCCTAGTCAGACAGGACAGGCCTTGTGGGTGTCTGTCGCCGAAAGGGAATATCAGCCACCTCTGGGGCAGGCGCGCGAGCTGGGCCTCGCCGTCCTGCTAGCCTTTTTTGTAAATCTTGGCTTTCGCTTTCCTTTCTCGGGAGCCATGCCCGAGAAAAAACAAACAAGTTTTCTTAAAATCCTTGTCCGAGATGTCTCCTCCGTCGCATCGCTTTTGCTGGCTAGCCTGCTACTTCCTTAGCAGGGTAGCGATGTGATGTAGTTAGCGCCGTCGGGCGTAGCAGTCTGCGGAGAGAAGAGAAGAAAACTTCAGGGTTAAGGAAAAAAGTGCCGGACTAGCTTTCGCCAGCCCAGCAATACGCAGGAAATTTCTCTGTACGCTCAGCGTAGGGAGCGAGCTAACCTCTAACGAGCGATGTGTCTACAGAGAAGTCCCATGAAGTTCAGGTTTAAGCGAGGTGAAGGGTAAAAAGAGACAGTTTGTATGAGCGCCCGCAGCTTAAGTACCCAGAAGGTGGGGCCTCTGGGGTGACGCTGACGCCCCCTGCCGTAAAGGCGTGAATGTATTCCTTCTGGTAATCGTGCGGGGGCGCAAATCCCATAGCAATAGTGTTGCACCGAGTGACCTGACTGATAAAGGGAACTAGAATCTGGGCTTTGAGAGATTTCTTGCCTTGTGTCTTTAGCATGAAATTCCCCCACATGAGATCTCCTGCATGTAGCATCCTGATGATTGAGATGGAAATAGACAGGAACACAAACAACACTGAGACAACCACTGGATTTTCAGCAGATTTTTATAAACTTGTATTTTTTATTTTATTGAAAAAAATAAATCAAATTATCTCTAGAGACAGAAACAGGCGTGGGTACATTTGTGTATATGTGACATGTGACATCATCTTTTTCCTTATAACCCAGATAGATTATCTTAGCTTTCATACCATTGTTGACTTTTCTAAATAAACATGTCATTGTTGTTGTTTCAGTATAATAAGAGGTTTAAATTATTGTTTAATCTTATGCATACACATATTTTAATGAACAAACTGTTTTCCCCACAACTTTCTGACACATGAAAATGTCCCTTGTATCTTGAGCTCTCTTGTTTCATGACTTATAAGGTTTTGTATGTTGAAGGTAACTAAAAACAAAATATTCATCCATCCAACCATTTGTCCTTTCACCAGTATTGGTACTCACACTGCAGGAGGCGGGGTACACCCTGGACAGGTCGCATGTCCATCACAGGGCCACAAAGAGAGAAACCAGACTAACAATTATTTACTCTCTCACTCACAATTACCAATTAATCTAATATGCATGTTTCTGGCCCGTATTTTTAAAAAAAACAGTGTACCCGGAAAAAATTCACGCATGCATGAATATAACATGCAAACTCCACTCAGAAAAGCTCCCGACCAGAAGGCGATCCTGCAATCACCTAACTGAGAGAGAACTGCTTTGACCTGCCCTGCCACAATAACACATCCAGTTTTTAAAATACGAAAAACAATTAGGATTGCAGTTGTTAGTAATAAAGTTTTCTATTGAATGAACCACTGACTAGTTGAGTGTTTGAAAAATGTGCTATGCTGGGATCAGTTATTTTTGTCAGTGTCAGTAAAAATGGGACAACTTGTTGCAGATACAGTACGAAACTACTGAACTGTACTGCTGTTTGAACTGTACTGCTCACGTTTGACTTTTAAACTGATACTAAATAAGTTTGTGCAGAATTATTCAGGGTAGTACATGTTCTTGATATTCTCATTTTCCTGGAAGTGCCATTTTAATTAGAAATACAACTGTTTAGTTTTCATTGTAAGAGAACGTACATGCACAGTGCGATGTTTTAATCTGGAGCACTTTTGCTTGTCTTCAGAAATACTAAACAATAAAAATGTATGTATATTAAGTTGAGATTGGAAAATATAAATGTGGTTGATTGATTGGCATCCAAAACAATTTTTTTAAAGTGTGTGGGATGTTTTCTTGATTTGTTTTGAGGATATGGTGTTTATAGTCTCTCTTGACAAAAATGAAACACTTAAAATTATGAAATACTTCAGATAAATACTTTATTTTATGCATTTACTAAATTTGATTTGAAATAAATAGTACCCTAAAAAGAGAAAAAAGAAAAAGAAAACTAATAAAAATTGGAAAGGTGAAGAGAAAACCCCTCACTGGGATATAGCAAAAGAAAAGAGTAAGTACCGGTACTTGCCCAATTAGTTTTAATACCAAAGATGCATACAAATGCAGGATGTTCACACATGTAACCTGCAGGGATGTGAAGATATAAATAATTATGCAAAATGAAGTCCCACTTAAGTCTCTGTTAGCAGCTTTAACACCTTGAGCTAATTATGCGTCAGCCAAGCAGAGGGTTGTGCAATGAAGCAGAAAGCAACACAAATGCTTTGACACAGTCTCCAACCTGCTCCACCCTCACAGGTGATTAGAAAATAATGTATCCATTTATCTACAACAATTAAAGGGTGGGATGTTGGGGTGAGGGACAGCTATAGCAAAGACAGGTATGTGACAAGAATAATTTACCATGAATGAAAAAGAAAATAAACTTTTGGATGCGGCAACGTCTGCCCCACGTTAGTTTGTAAAGCACCGGGGATTTCAGCAAGTGTGTTCTGTCAGTGTCTGCTGATGAGAGGTGAGAGATTTTGTTCTGTACAAAAAATTCCAAGTTTTTTAAAAGTATTTCAAGGATATGTAATACATTAAGGTAGATGTTTTTTTTCTTGACTGAAAGTAGTAATAAAAAAAAGTAAAAGTACTGAAAATTCAGATCAAGTCTGGTTTGGTTCTACATGAAGGCCTTGCTTCAGCCACTACATATTAGAATCAGCTCGGTACAGTTACACACAGCAGCCATGCCGGAAATCGGACTGACAATCTGTTCAATCATAAGACAGCTGACAAAAGAGTCTGATATGCCAGAAATCCCGCTGACTGTCCACCAGCCAGATTGTTGATTGTTCATGCAGTTAAGACTCCACAACTCACAAACTAAAAATTTAATGAAAAATGACAAACATTTGCTTGTCCATTCTAAAATGTGGCCCAGTCTGTACAATGTCTGTTTGAGTTAAAGAAAACATTTACCAAAGTGCGGCTTATTGCTTAGCTTATGTTCACATCAAGAGGAATTTAGCAGCCTAAAGTGGGCGACGTGATTGTGGACATTAAAATGAGGTGCAAAATACCTCATTTAAAACAGTGTGTGTTTATTACAGTCATATAAAGGCTATATCTTATAATGTCTGATTATAACCTGGGAAGGTTGTTGCTTTAGAGGACACAATTACTGAGGTTTATACTTCACAGTAATTTATTTATTGTTCAACACTGACCACAAAAAAGAAAAAATAGAATGCAATAATTTGCACCTTTCTTTGTTCTTATGTTCCTCAAATAACTAAAGGATTTGTGTGAAATGCCTTCTTACAGCCAATTTGTGGTAAACATACTAAAATTAAGAAAAGCTCCCGTCATCTATAAAAATAAATAAATAAAGAAGTACAACTGTGGGCTATTTCACAAGTTTTCTAAGGTTCCCAGTACTGGAGATCCCAGCCGAGTTTCATGCTTTACACAGCGGAGCATGGCGGTTCCCACCATCACACCTCATAGATATTTTGTCTGGTTCCAGCGTAAAATAGGAAGTACCATGATTCAATTGGGCCATATCAGAAAGACCTGATATTAACTGACACAAAATTACCCCTTATGACTAAAACACTTTACACCAAGTACTGCACCAAACTTGAATACAAACTTGAATACTTGCAAAACAATAGAACAACATATACCACAAATAACATTATTTTTATACATTTGTTTGAAAACATACAGGTAGTCCTCGACTTACAACGCCCCTGACTTACGACGTTTCGGACTTACGAATATGCATCTCATTAAAAAGAAGGAAAAATATATATATATTTTTTTTTTTTTAATGAATAAATAAATGTACAGTACTGTACAGTTACCAAGCACTTAGCCTATCCTAACATAGGTCCAGATGACCAGACTAAGCTTTTTTAGATTTTTCTACATGGATTATTGAGCATGCATCAGGGTATCTTAACATAAGCCGTGTTTCCATCAAGGTTTCTAGATGCGCATTTTGAAGCATCGCATCAGAAAAGCTGAATGGAAACGGCAAAATTCGAGTTAACTTCCTCTAATTCGCTCAAAAGTTGATACGCTCGCTTGAGGTGGTTTTTGGGGGTTTCGAAACAGAGCTGATGCGCAAAACGACAGATGGAAACAGATTTGCCGACTCAGTTCTGCCGTAGCGAACATTCACGTCACGTGACTGATCAGCTGTTTCCGCTCCGGACAACATGTAACATCGCTAAAACTAGTTGGCATGACAGAATAAATACAACTTGCCCGATAGCAACACATACCTGAAATATTCTCTCCATTTTGCCGAGATGTGTGGTCGGGTTCTGTTTTCAACCGCTACTTCCTGTTTACTGTAGACATGCGTAACGCTGACGTCTGACGTAATGACGCTGACGTCTGACGTAATGACGCTGTGCGTGGCCTGGTAGATGCGCATCAAGCCAGTTGATGGAAACACTTCTGATCCGCATTAATTTGTATTTACATTTTTGCGAGATTTCAAAAATTAGCTAAAAATTTGAAATGAAAATTGATGGAAACACGGTTATAGTTAAGGAGTGAGTTGAATTGTCTCCCTCCTCCCTAGCAGGCACCATTCACATAAATGGAGATAGCTCCCTTTATGTGAAAGGGAGACAATTAATCTCACTCCTTCATCTTTAAAAACTGTGTTAGGATAGGCTAAGTGCTTGGTAACTGTACAGTACTGTACATCTACAGTATTTATTAATAATAAAAATAATAATAAAGACTTTAATTTTTTTTAAAATAATAAATAAATAAATGCACAGTACTGTACGGTTACCAAGCACTTAGCCTATCCTAACATAGTTAAGGAGTGAGTTGAATTGTCTCCCTCCTCCCTAGCAGGCACCATTCACATAAAGGGAGACAATTCAACTCACTCCTTCATCTTTAAAAACTGTGTTAGGATAGGCTAAGTGCTTGGTAACTGTACAGTACTGTACATCTATTTATTTATAAAAAAAATATATATATTTTGTATGTGATCCTACTTACGAATTTTCGACTTACAAACGGCCCGTAGGTACGGAACTCGCTCGTAAGTCGGGGACTACCTGTATATTTAAACGCACTTGCAACTATTTCAGAAATACATTTACACCAAAGTGGAAAATACAGTTAAAAATGTTCCACCTGGGTATGATTATATAATGAATTGTATGAATGAACAAAAGTGGGTAACAAAAAATCCATGACCAAAACCAAGATTTAGGCTAAGGGGGTGTAGTTCTAGCCTATCCTAACATAGGTCCAGAGGACCAGACTAAGCTTTTTTAGATTTTTCTACCTGGATTATTGAGCATGCATCAGGGTATCCTAACACAGTTAAGGATTGAGTTGAATTGTCTCCCTCCTCCCTAGCAGGCACCATTCACATAAATGGAGATAGCGCCCTTTATGTGAAAGGGAGACAATTAATCTCACTCCTTCATCTTAAAAACTGTGTTAGGATAGGCTAAGTGCTTGGTAACTGTACAGTATGTACATCTATTTATTTATAAAAAAATATATATATATTTTGTATGTGATCCTACTTACGAATTTTCGACTTACAAACAGCCCGTAGGTACGGAACTCGCTCGTAAGTCGGGGACTACCTGTATATTTAAACGCACTTGCAACTATTTCAGAAATACATTTACACCAAAGTGGAAAATACAGTTAAAAATGTTCCACCTGGGTATGATTATATAATGAATTGTATGAATGAACAAAAGTGGGTAACAAAAAATCCATGACCAAAACCAAGATTTAGGCTAAGGGGGTGTAGTTCTAGCCTATCCTAACATAGGTCCAGAGGACCAGACTAAGCTTTTTTAGATTTTTCTACCTGGATTATTGAGCATGCATCAGGGTATCCTAACACAGTTAAGGATTGAGTTGAATTGTCTCCCTCCTCCCTAGCAGGCACCATTCACATAAATGGAGATAGCGCCCTTTATGTGAAAGGGAGACAATTAATCTCACTCCTTCATCTTAAAAACTGTGTTAGGATAGGCTAAGTGCTTGGTAACTGTACAGTACTGTACATCTACAGTATTTATTTATAAAAATAATAATTAATAATAATAATAAATAAATAAATGCACAGTACTGTACGGTTACCAAGCACTTAGCCTATCCTAACATAGTTAAGGAGTGAGTTGAAATGTCTCCCTCCTCCCTAGCAGGCACCATTCACATAAAGGGAGACAATTCAATTCACTCCTTCATCTTTAAAAACTGTGTTAGGATAGGCTAAGTGCTTGGTGACTGTACAGTACTGTACATTTATCTATTTATTAAAAATATATATATTTATTTTTAAAATGTTTAATGTATAAATAGATAAATGTACAGTCACCAAGCACTTAGCCTATCCTAACACAGTTTTTTAAGATGAAGGAGTGAGTTGAATTGTCTCCCTCCTCCCCAGCAGGCTCCATTCACATAAAGGGAGCTACTTTCACTTTATGTGAAAGGGAGACGATTCAACTCACTCCTTCATCTTTAAAAACTGTGTTAGGATAGGCTAAAGCCTCCAGTAGACCTCAGCGTCCTGCCTTTACGCCACTCTACGCGCGCATTCTGTGCGCATGCGTTCGCTGTTATAGCTCTTTTTTTTTTAAATGCTCGCGTTTTCGCTCCAAATCCTTGTTGTACTGTGAGCAGCTCCAGCTGTCCCCTCTGCAGCTGCGCGCAGAGGGGACAAACTGAGGTCGCTGATTGGTCACTTGCTGACACGCCTACTGAAATGATTGACAGCTCGTCAGAAAACTCGAGAACTCATCATGAGCAGCCCGCTGCGGTGTTCTGCTGCGGTGTTTCTACTTTATATGTTATAAAAAGTTCTAAGAAATAAAAATAATAACAGGGAGCGCTTTTCCTGCAGCCCACAGCCCACCAGGAAATATATAAAACCTCCCGCAGCCAGGTAGGACCTGAATTCATTCATTTCAGTCATCGAGTGAACGGAGGAAGAAGCGATTACTTGACTTTTGGCAAAAAAACAAAAGAAAAGGCCCGATCAGCGATAAAGAAGAGGAATTTAATTCATTTGTGTAACCAGTGGTGGGCGAATGAACGCTAGGGAGCGCTAAAGCGCTATTCCGCTTACAGTGGACCTAAACTTTTTGTCAGCGTTTTTGTGAATTGACTAACTTTTATAATTCATAAGCGGATTTGTGCTATTTTTATTTAAAATGCAGTACCGCTAATAACTAATTATCTATCAGTAAAAACCAATAAACTTATTTACAAGCTCTATGCTGCTTGTTTTACCTTTTTCCCCACCGTAAACAGCAGAGAGGAGGAAGGGTTGGAGGGGGGAGGGAGGGTTGGAGGGGGGAGGGAGCAGAGGGGGGGATCTACCATGTAGGTAAATGCCTGGGGATCCCATCAGCATGAGGCCCCGGCCCCGCCGCGCCCCGGCCAGTCACCTAATTCCTAACATTGATCCTGCTTGTTAATCTACATTTAACATAAAAATAATTATAGTTACGATGAAAACAATCATTAAATAAGCAATTTAAAAAACGGTTGATTTCATTATCCCCCTACTAAAAATGGACTATTCCATCTCGACAGCTTCCGGGTTAGAGGTGAACTCAGGGGCTAATTCCGTGGCTAGCTGTTTGTGCTGGGTACTTGGACAAATCCTTAGAAAACGCCGCTGTTTCAAGCCAAATTAACGCGGCCGGAGGATTCTATTTTGTGTTCTGTGTACACCACGCGACGGTGAGTCGTTATTTTTATGTATTTTAATTACTTTTCATTAAATCTGTTGAGTACCTATAGACGCTAACTGTGTCTGCCGGTTGGTTGTGGGTTACTAATGGAAATCCTTAGAAAACCCAGCTGTTTCAAGCCAAATTAACGCGGCCGGAGGATTCTATTTTGTGTTCTGTGTACACCACGCGACGGTGAGTCGTTATTTTCATGTATTTTAATTACTTTTCATTAAATCTGTTGAGTACCTATAGACGCTAACTGTGTCTGCCGGTTGGTTGTGGGTTACTAATGGAAATCCTTAGAAAACCCAGCTGTTTCAAGCCAAATTAACGTGGCCGGAGGATTTTATTGTGCGTTTTGTGTCGACCATTCGACGGCGAGTCGTTAGTTTTATGTATTTGGGTTACTTTCATGTATAAATGCCGTGGCGACACACCCGTGTATTTGAGATTTAAACGTGGTTTTAGGGATTAAAAGATCATTCTATTTTTTGTTAATTTCGTGGCCGAATAGAATATATGTACGTAAAGTATTAAATAAATCCTTTGATTTTTGTAATTTCATCCTTTTAGGATCATTTTTGTTACATTTGGCAGTGTAGTGCAAATATTGATAACGCTGCCGGCTATATATAAAAAAATATATATATATAATATAGAAAATATATAAATAGCGGATTGGATTAGCTTCCCCTAATTTTCATAAGACATTTGTGCTTTTGAAATTGTGGACCTAAAAAAATTAATAAGCGTTTTAGAAATTGTGGAACTAATTTTTTAATTAGCGGTGCCCAGCTTTGTGTAACATACAAAACAGTCCGGCGCCGGGGAAGTTTATGGTCAGACACCGCGCAAGCGTGCGCGGTCGTAAAAAAAGAGCTTTGCGCATTCTGCCCTGAGGGGCTACGCGGGGGCTACGCTTTTGCCACAGCGTACGTACGTCGTACAGGGGCATATAGGCAGTACGCGCAGGTATACTGGGGGCTTAAGTGCTTGGTGACTGTACAGTACTGTACATGTATTCATTTATAAAAAATAAAAAATAAATTACAGTGCGTTCGTAAGTCCGAGTTGCCGTAGGTCGGGGGTGCCGTAAGTCGAGGGTTCCCTATAATGGAGAATCCGGAGGAGGGAGGGAGGAACGGAGGAAATGGCTTCACCAGCAGTCCAGAGTAAGAAATTAACTCTTTTTTCCCTTCATTATGGCTCTCAAATGTATGTGTTTTTTGATAATTATGTAGGGTACTGTGTTAGGATAGGCTTAGTGCTTGGTAAAATACAGTATTGTACGTATAAGGTGTAGTTTGGACGTATGTTTCGAGTTGTACATCAAAATTCGCTTTACGACAGAGTGTAGGAACGGAACTCCGTTGTAAGTCGAGGACTACCTGTAATTTAAATTAACTTAATAAAATTAACACCAGTGGCTCCTGTGATCCGGAAAGGAAGAAGTGGGTAAATGATGATGGATGGATGGATGGATGGCATTATCTGTGGTTATCCATGGTAATTTCTGACAGTGAAATCAGTTAAAGGAAAGAGTTTTGAGATGGTGTTGATCAGAAACTAAATCCTCAAACTGCATAAATGCAGCAGTGTTTTACAGTTGATCGTCTTATTTTTGGTATTCTATTTATGTGTTTGTGAGCTTTTGTTTGATTTTGCACATTTCTGGGATTCTTTATTCTCCATGTTAAGCTGTTACAAATATAAACAACCGTAAAAGTCTAACAATTAATTTTAAGGGATAAGACGTTCAGGAGAAAAAAAAAATCACCTTTTGGGATTTTTAAAAATGGCTTCAGGTTCACCAGTAGAAGCATGAACTGATATTTTTTTCAATACAGTACAGTATTTGCAGTTCAGACTGGCTCAAAACAGGTCAGCATTAATAAATTATGGGTCTTTTAAGATATAACAGGCGTAGGTTAGCCTGGCCCTCGCCTTCCTGCACAGCTCCGCTCAATTCTCATTTCCCTTCACTGCACAGTCTGGGACTTCTCTCATAGATAAGGATTTCTCCGGTAGATTTTTGACCGGACCAATCAGAGAACAGAAGGGGCGGAGTTTTTGGCCCCTAACCCACGCCCCCACCTGTCCCAGCGCAGCCAGCTCGCAGCCGCATGTTCTCATTCAAAGCGATGCAAAGCGATGCAGGACTACTGTTGTATAAATGACACAAATGTATTAATCTCCCCTTCTTAATCCCTTATCTGGAGTTTTCTTTTGTTTTTTTGGCCAAAAGTCAAGTGTTCGCTCCCTCCTCCTCCTCCTCCTCTCCCTCCGCTGATAAGGAAATGCCCCCACCTGTCCCAGCGCGCAGCCAGCTCGCAGCCGCATGTTCTCATTCAAAGCGATGCAGGACTGTGACACAAATTTATTAATTTCCCCTTCTTAATCCCTTATCTGGAGTTTTCTTTTGTTTTTTTCCCAAAAGTCAAGTGTTCGCTCCCTCCTCCTCCTCCTCCTCTCCCTCCGCTGAAAAAGGAAATGCCTCAGGTTGTCACGAGAGAATTAAAGTCAGGTTTTACGTTGCTGCCCGAGTCCCATCAGATTTCCTGGTCTTCTGGTGTGTTGGACCAGCGCTCCATGGTTTTATTTTATTTTATTAGGACGTTTTATTATCATATAAACACAGAATATACAACAGAGCGAGAGAAAATTCAGCAGGAGGCGGAGCTGAAGTCAAGTTCAGAAGACCACGGGGGAGCAGCCATCAGCAGAGCCCACGCCTCCAGCAAGAATCGTTTTTAAATGGAGAAAGTCCAGACCCTTGTCTGAAGCGAAGTGAAGGACAGGGTCTGGTTTTAACCAGGCTATAGGCGTAGGTGCATTTCCACCTCAGGCCACCTGGTGGTCCGGTCTATCATAGTCAGCAGATGAGTAAAACCTTGTGATGGAGGCAGAGGGCCCACCAGGTCTACGTGGTCAAACCGCCGACCAGGAATGGAGAAAGGTTCCAAAGGTGCTTTGGTGTGCCTGTTAACCTTAGCACGCTGGCATGGGACACACGCTGCTGCCCACTCCTTAACTGCTTTACGCAGACCGGGCCAAACAAACTTTGAACTGACCAGTTTCACAGAGGCTCTAACACCTGGATGAGAAAGGGAATGTAAAGAATCAAAAACGCGGCGTCGCCATGAAACTGGAACCAGAGGGCGGGGCCTGCCAGTAGAAACGTCACAGAGCAGGAGAGGACCTCCGTCATTCACCTGCCGTTCCTCCAACTCGAGGCCTGTGGGCCCGGACTGGAGCTCGAGTATTTCTGCGTCGCTACGTTGGTCCGCAGCCATAGCAGAAAAATCGATGCCAACGTACACGGGAGAGATCAGCACCCGGGAGAGACAGTCGGCCACCACGTTGGATTTTCCAGCCACATGCTGAATGTCTGTAGTAAATTCAGACACCGCTGCGAGGTGGCGTTGCTGGCGAGCAGACCAGGGGTCAGAAATTTTTGACATCGCAAACACCAAGGGTTTGTGGTCAACATATGCAGTGAACCGGCGGCCCTCCAGGAAAAACCTGAAATGGCGTGTGGCCAGGTAAAGCGCCAGCAACTCTCTGTCAAAAACACTGTATTTAAGCTCATTGTCCCGCAGCGTACGGCTGAAAAATGCAAGCGGCTGCCAAACCCCGGAAACCTGCTGTTCTAACACAGCCCCCACCGCAACATCAGATGCGTCTGTTGTCAAAGCTATTTGTGCCGCTGGGGATGGATGGGCCAAAAGGGCAGCAGTGGCCAGTGCAGCTTTAGCATCACCAAATGCCTGTAGGCGTTCTGGTGTCCAGTCAACACTGTCGTTGGGCTTTTTCTTTTTTAGCGCTCCATAGAGCGGTCGCAGCAGTTGTGCTGCCCTGGGGAGGAAACGGTTATAGAAATTAACCATTCCCAAAAATTCTTGTAGCGCTTTAACAGACTGGGGCTGTGGAAAATTGGACACCGCCTGCACTTTGTTTGGTAACGGGACAGCACCACTGGCAGAAATGCGGTGGCCCAAAAAGTCAATGACTGGCAACCCAAACTGGCATTTCGCTGTATTTACAATCAGGCCATGTGCTGCTAGGCGCTGAAAAACCTCACGGAGGTGGGACATGTGCTGTTCAGCCGAGCTGCTAGCCACCAGGATGTCGTCCAAGTACACAAATACGAAGGACAGACCCCTTAGGACTGAATCCATCAACCGCTGAAATGTTTGTGCTGCACCTTTAAGACCAAAAGGCATGCGCAAAAACTCAAACAGGCCGAAAGGCGTGATAACAGCGGTCTTAGGGACATCCTCCACATGCACAGGAACCTGGTGGTACCCCCGTACTAAATCTACTTTAGAAAAAATGGAGGTCCCAGCCAGGTGCACTGAAAAATCCTGGATGTGGGGGATGGGATAACGATCGTTCTCTGTGATGTTATTAAGGCGGCGGAAATCCCCACATGGTCGCCATTTGCCGTCTGCCTTGGGCACCATGTGCAGGGGGGAGGCCCACGGACTGTTTGAACGTTGCACGATGCCTAAACGCTCCATGTTAGCAAACTCTTCCTGCGCGATTGCTAGCTTAGTAGCATCGAGGCGGCGTGCACGTGCAAAAACCGGAGGGCCCGTCGTGGGGATATAATGTTCGATCCCATGTTTTGTGTTTGTGTTGGCAAAATTAGGAACAGTCAGCGAGGGGAACTCAGACAATAAACGCTGAAACACATTACCCGAAGCTAAAAAGTTAGCATGCATTAAAGGCCCAGCTCCTCGCGTCGCACAAGGCAGTGACGAAAAAGACACAGCGTCGATCAAACGTCTGTTAGCAACATCAACAAGGAGCCCGTGAGCACAAAGAAAATCAGCCCCTAAAATAGGAACTGAGCTAGCAGCTACAACAAAGTTCCACTGGAAGTCCCGTTCATGGAAACAAACAGTCACCAACCTTTCACCAAATGTCTTGATGGGAGAGCCATTAGCCGCGGTTAGCAGCGGCCCGCAGCCTTCTGCCAACCTGTCGGAGCCAGTCGGGGGAACGAGGCTCTTCTGCGAACCAGAGTCCACCAGGAACCGCCTCCCCGACCTCGAGTCTTCGATGAAAAGCAGCCTTTCCTTGTCGCCAACGGCCGCGGCTGCTAGCGGGCGCTGGCGTTGTCGTTTTCCCTGCGGCTTGAAGCTGCACGGCGGGATGCACCGTCGTGCTTTGGCGCCAAAGCGCTGGTGGTAGGAACAAAGGGCGGCTCCTGTCCGCCTGCGGGTAGCGACCCCTGCTACCACCGATGGCTCGTCCGGCGCTGAGGGCGTTGCTTGAAGCTCAGGTGCTGCTGGAGATCCGGGGACCGCCGCCTGGACCGCGAAGGTCCTCGTAGCCAGAAGGATGCGGTCGGCTTCTTCCGCCAGCGAGCGGTAGTCTCTCTGCTGCAGAAGCGGGGAGTTGGCCAGGACAGTGCGCACCGAAGCCGGGAGCTGGCGGAGGAAGAGGTGGAGGAAGAGAAACCCACAGTCGTCTGATCCCATCAAGGACAACATGCTCTCCATCAGCTCAAGAGCCGTGCCATCGCCCAAACCGGAGAGGGAAAAAAGTTTCTCAGCGCGCTCTGCGTCTGAGAGTGAGTACCGCCTCAGGAGCAGCTGCTTGAGGGCGGCGTACTTTCCGTGTGCCGGAGGGTCCCGGAGCAGGCTCATTGCCCGCCGAGTGGACAGCGGATCCAGCGAGGCGACCACATAGTGGTATTTGGTGTCGTCTGCAGAAATCCCGCGAAGAGCAAACTGTGATTCGATGTGGGCGAACCACGACGGAGGGTCGTGCAGCCAGAAGTCCGGGATTTTAACGGCCACCGAAAAAGCGAGCGGGGCCGCCTGTGGAGCAGCGGACATCTGAGGAGAGCTGGCTGGAGCGTCAGATGTCGACATGTTCAATTCACGAGGTCACCAGTGTAGGAGGTGATGAAGAGACGACACAGAAGACGGGATTCAGAACTACACTTTAATCAACTCCTACAGTTCTGGCGGTAAGCCCCCAAAACCCACCTTATATATCAACCCTTTCACAATACAACATCCGGTCCTCTGGACCTTTCACAATAAAACATCCGGTAAAACATTCGGTCCACTGGGTGTGAGTCCCCTAGTGGTCCACCATACAGGTGCAATAAAAGGCTGTAAAAGAAAGTGTACAAAGTGCTGGAAGAAAATTTAGCAACAAATTAGGTGAATTGGCAGCAAGTTAAGTTATCAAGATGACTCGTCATTAAAATGTATTTTAGAGAAGCTGAATATTTCCGAAGTAAAAATGGGCAGAGATTGACTGAAAAAATTTATAAATAAAATAAAACCAGCATCTAAATATTTAGAATAATTCATAACAATGTTCGCAGTGGTTAAGTCAAACACGTTTAAAATGGACCGCAGCAAAGTGGAAAATTATTCTGTGGTCAAAAGAACCAAAATGTGAAAATCTTTTTGGGGAGGAGAGGGGCCATGCAATCTGTTATCAGCACACAGTTCAAACATCTGCCTCGCTGAAGGTATGGGGGTGTATTAGAGCCTATGGCATTGACCTTTCAACATTAACTAATATGCGTAAAATCAGATGCCAAGCCCCCAAATACTGTAAGTCCCTTTTTTTGATTAGCGTTAACCTCTACTGCTTTTACACCTGCTTTTTAAACATGTTTATTAATTTTGTTTTATCCGTATTTTACGTTGTGAGCACGATGTACAATGTTGCCGGGTGTCTGAATGACTGAAACAGAGATAGATGAGCATTGCTTGGACTAAGTGTTTCAACAAACCGGATGCAGGCCCATTTCTAACCGTATGGAAAGACATGGCTGGCATCAATGCAGAAAAGGTTTAAGAACAACAAAGACTCGCATCCAGAGGATGTTTTTTTTTTCAGGGAAAGCCTTGCATATTGCAGCATGAAATAAACAGCATGGCTTCATAATGTCCAGGTGCTGAACGGGTCTGCAGTCCAGACCTTTCAACGACTGAAAAAACATTTGTTTCATCATGAAACAGCCTCCTCAGCTCCTAAATGTTCACAGACTGTTATTAAAAGAAGAGGTGAGTCAGTGGTAAGCATGACCCTGTCCCATCTGGGAGGAAAAATATGTTTAATGTTTGTCGTATTTTTAATACACTGAAGCAGGGGTCTGCAACCTGCAGCTCTGGAGTCACAAGTGGCTCTTCGGTCCATCTACAGTGGCTCTTTCAAGCTTTGAGCAAAACTAACAAAACTGAATTTTATTGGTTGTTATAGGCTGCTAAAATTAAAAAGGGTTGTTAAACTGTCTTCCTATCTTTTTTTTTTTGCAAATATGTTAATAGTAGAACAATACAAAGAGTAAAGCATACTCACTTTATGATTTATCTCTTAAAAGTAAGATACCTAATTTTTCCACAATAAATTTTTTTTAATCATAGGCCTGTATAGTTCATTGTTTAAAATTTTACAAAATTGTGAAAATCTGTATTTTTCTTTTCTTTCTTTACAAGAATCTGGTATTTTCTTTTTGTCTTAAAACGTACAAATATCAAATGTTAAAACCATTTGATATTCTTAGTTTTAAAAAGTTACTCTACTGGTCAGAAAAGCCCCCTCCAACAAACTTAAAAGTGGTCCACGGGCCACCAGTTGATCACAGTTGTACTACCAGATTGTTGTGGCTCCAGACAAACTTAACTTAGTGAACAAAGGGGCATAAATGGCTCTTTTGATCATAAAGGTTGCAAACCCCTGCACTGAAGTATCCACAGCCTGCCTGAGGCCGGTAGGTTTTAAATAAAACTGAGTGAATCGTGACACTACCCTGAAGAAGTTAGCGATCAAATCACACCAAGCTGTTCTCCTGTGGCTCACCCACTGTGGTCATAATTATTAAGAACCTCTAACCCTCATGAGTGTTTCCTTTGCTCTCTTTGTTGTTAAACAAAGATTTCACAGTTAAAAGGTCAAACTGTGGTTTAGAAAGAAGATGGGTCAGTGTAACAGGAAAACTGTTAGATGTGTGGATGTGCATGTTAGTGCAAGACCTGCCCTTTTCATTTGTCAAAGCTGCAGGATGAAGTCCTCCACGTACTGATTCACTGTATAAATCTACAGTCATGTTTTTTTATATATATCATCTATATACACACCAATATATTGCATCATCAACCATCATCATCTGCTTCCATGAGCATCTTTCAAGATGTGCCAAAAAAAAAATACATATCGGAGTGAGAGGATGGCTATAAGGTGAGAAGGGAGGCCATCTATAAATGGAAAAAATAATAATAATAAATAAATAAATAAAACACTGACACACACACACAATGTCCACATCTTTCAAGATGTGCCAAAAAAAAAATACATATCGGAGTGAGAGGATGGCTATAAGGTGAGAAGGGAGGCCATCTATAAATGGAAAAAATAATAATAATAAATAAATAAATAAAACACTGACACACACACACAATGTCCACACTTCGATTTCTTCTTGTGAGCAAACACCAACGCTGCATTCAGAGCTGCTGACTGTTCAGAAAGCTTACACGAAACTAATCATAACACGGAGAGCTCTTTTCTGCTGACCGGCATCCTGATGCAACAAAAGAGAAGTCATGAACATTTTTCACCTGTTGTCACTTGTGAAGCCATTTTATCTCAAACTCGAGAAATTACTGGAATTATATTCTTCCTAATTAAATAGAACAGCAAAAGCTAATGCTTCTTAAAGCCTACAAACTGAAACAGCTCTAACTGGTAACACAAACATCCTCTGTGGACAGCAGGAATAAACATGTTAAAATAAAATTCAGACCGCTCACCTGATGTCTAAGATTTCTTACTGTGTACATTCTGTGGTGGACTTATTTATCTTCTTATAAGCATGGGAACATATTTCAATTTGGGGGTGTTGTGAGCACATATGCCCCTAAACACTGACATGAATATCACTGTACCAACTGCATGCAGTGTATCAACTGCTGTCTTATTTATGGTGTTGAAAATATGCTGTATTATTAGACAACTATGAAACTTAAATCATGACCCAGTATTTGCCCACTTTTTGTGGGTTTTATACAGTTGTAAAACTGGCACAGCTGATTTACAAAACTAAATATCTGAATATCAATGGAATGTGCAACACTAATGACATTTGTTTTAGTCAGTTCATTGATTCAACTATACAATTTTCCTGCTTGCTCTCAATGAAGGTGTGACCAGAAGGTGGAGCTATTGCTCCTTTTAGTTATTATCAGATACACCAGAACACAGACTAAGTAAATTTACAATATTTATTTATACAAATTCATAAAAACAGTTCTCATAAAAACAATTCTTTAAAACTGAGGTTTCATGTCCACCACTCCGTTCCTTTAAAAGAGTTCTTTCCTCAAACTCAAGGAGTCAAGTCCACCACTCGGTCCTTGTAAAAGCAGGAAGACTCAGGAATAATGGCAGACACTTTAAACCATCCTCAGTCGTTGTCCAGATGCTCTGTTCAACGGAGTCAGAGAAGCAATGCTCTGCCCACACAACCTGCCCTTCAGTACAGGTCTTGTTGAAAGCGTCCAAACACTAGAATTACAGGACAAGACATACAAGACAAGAGAAGACAAAACAGCAGAGCGTCCACTGCACTGCAGCTCCAAGCAGCAAAATCAGGTGCCCAGAGGTGCAAACACAGCCAAACCAGGGAGGAAGCAGGTCAGCAGGGAGGGCCCAACCGCACGCCACAACAATCCCTACCCAGCCGGCAATGCCAGCAGAGCAACAGATCTCAGACGAGCAGACCAAGAGCACCAGCAGAATGAAGCAGCCACTGGAGCAGCAGGGAGGGAAACAAAGACACACACACCCCATAGCAGCCTGCCCAGCTATAAGGGAGTCTGCCCCGCCCACTAATCAATGTTGCTCATCTAGTTACACCTGATGCTCATCTAGCTACATCAGGTGCACAGAGTAGAAGGGAGGGGGAAGTGGAACACCATCTCACCACATTCTACCCCCCTTTGTTGCATCGTCGCCCCGACGATGGACCTGCACACTTCAGTATCGTCATTGCTGCATTTAGAACGCTACTTCATAAATATGAAAATCAAAAGCAGCAAGTCGAACAGCCCAGCAGTGCTCCATGGCACCAAGCTTGGCTGAATAAAAATAACACAGCATTGTATCTAAATAGACCATACACCAATGGCCCAAAAAGATATTCTCTAACTTGCTCAGTCATAACCCATTTTAAAGCCATGAACTGAAGAATCAGCATTAGTGGGATCTTTCACCACCAGAATCCCACCATGCGGAAACACCTTGCCACAAAGATTAACATCAAACTCTAAAATAGAGCTACAATTAGCCATCTTATGCCCTGAAGGGTTAAGACCTCAACTGGACAAGATGCCAACAATTTTGACGCAGCTGCTAGTGGCAAGCTTGCTATTCCCTCACCGGGGTCATTCCTCTCTACATTAGTGTGGTACTTTGTTTCCTCCCCTGCTGCCCCCTCTAGATGTTCAAAAAGAAAGAAAGCCTCATCTGCTGCTGACAAATGGCGGGCCCGAATAAACAATGGGGGCCTCTTTGATCCACTCGCCGATCCCAATGCCACGGCGGGCCCGAATAAACAATGGGGGCCTCTTTGATCCACTCGCCGATCCCAATGCCAGTCCTACCACTGGACATGAGACACTGTTGGTCCTCGGGCACAACCACCAACCACTCAGCAACTACAGCGCAAACAGGCATGACACCACCAACCACAGCCGGGGAAGCAGTGGCGCCCGGCAAACCCCCAGCCGTCGCCTTCTGCTGACCTACTCCATCCACCAGCAGCTGTGCCACCTCTTACATACCTGCAGGGAAGAAAAAAGTGAGAAGAGGAGATAAAGAAAAAAAATAGAAAATAAAACTTCAAACCCACAAATAAGTCTTCTCTTGGACAACTACTGCTGTTTTGTCTTACAAATAACACACCCAACAAGTAAAAATAAATAAATAAAATAAAGTCTGTGTTCAATGATGCATCCTTCCAGCAACGCCAAATGTGACCAGAAGGTGGAGCTATTGCTCCTTTTAGTTATTATCAGATACACCAGAACACAGACTAAGTAAATTTACAATATTTATTTATACAAATTCATAAAAACAGTTCTCATAAAAACAATTCTTTAAAACTGAGGTTTCATGTCCACCACTCCGTTCCTTTAAAAGAGTTCTTTCCTCAAACTCAAGGAGTCAAGTCCACCACTCGGTCCTTGTAAAAGCAGGAAGACTCAGGAATAATGGCAGACACTTTAAACCATCCTCAGTCGTTGTCCAGATGCTCTGTTCAACGGAGTCAGAGAAGCAATGCTCTGCCCACACAACCTGCCCTTCAGTACAGGTCTTGTTGAAAGCGTCCAAACACTAGAATTACAGGACAAGACATACAAGACAAGAGAAGACAAAACAGCAGAGCGTCCACTGCACTGCAGCTCCAAGCAGCAAAATCAGGTGCCCAGAGGTGCAAACACAGCCAAACCAGGGAGGAAGCAGGTCAGCAGGGAGGGCCCAACCGCACGCCACAACAATCCCTACCCAGCCGGCAATGCCAGCAGAGCAACAGATCTCAGACGAGCAGACCAAGAGCACCAGCAGAATGAAGCAGCCACTGGAGCAGCAGGGAGGGAAACAAAGACACACACACCCCATAGCAGCCTGCCCAGCTATAAGGGAGTCTGCCCCGCCCACTAATCAATGTTGCTCATCTAGTTACACCTGATGCTCATCTAGCTACATCAGGTGCACAGAGTAGAAGGGAGGGGGAAGTGGACCACCATCTCACCACATTCTACCCCCCTNCTGGTGTGGTCCCTGGACATTTTAAACATGCAGATGTCCAGCCTCTCATTAAGAAACCCACTCTTGACCCCTCTGTTCTTGCTAACTACAGGCCCATCTCCAAACTGCCATTTCTTTCAAAAATGCTCGAGAAGGTGGTGTACAACCAACTATCAGCATATTTGGAAGAACAGAACATTCTCGAGGTTTTACAGTCTGGTTTTAAAGCTTTGCACAGTACAGAATCTGCTCTTTTAAAGGTTTTTAACAACATATTTTTAGCAACAGACCCTGGGCTGCCACCTTACCGTGGTGGAGGGGTTTGAGTGTCCCAATGATCCTAGGAGCTATGCTGTCAGGGGCTTCATGCCCCTAGTAGGGTCACCCAAGGCAGACAGGTCCTAGGTGAGGGACCAGACAAAGTGCAGCCCAAAAACCCCTATGATGAGTGAAATAAATGGACTAAGTTTTCCCTCGCCCGGACGCGGGTCACCGGGGCCCCACTCTGGAGCCAGGCCCGGAGGTGGGGCACGCTGGCGAGCGCCTGGTGGCCGGGCTTTTACCCATGGAGCCCGGCCGGGCACAGCCCGAAGAGGAGACGTGGGTCCCCCTTCCCATGGGCTCACCACCTGTGGGAGGGGCCAAAGGGGTCGGGTGCAATGTGAGATGGGTGGTGGCCGAGGGCGGGGACCCTGGCGGTCTGATCCTCGGCTACAGAAGCTGGCCATTGGGACATGGAATGTCACCTCTCTGGTGGGGAAGGAGCCTGAGCTAGTGTGTGAGGTTGAGAGTTTCCGACTAGAAATAGTCGGACTCACCTCAACGCATGGCTCTGGCTCTGGAACCAGTTTCCTTGAGAGGGGTTGGACACTCTTCCACTCTGGAGTTGCCCCTGGTGAGAGGCGCCGAGCAGGAGTGGGCATACTGGTTGCCCCCCATCTTGGTGCCTGTACGTTGGGGTTCACCCCGGTGAACGAGAGGGTAGCCTCCCTTCGCCTACGTGTGGGGGGACGGGCTCTGACTGTTGTTTGTGCCTATGCACCAAACGGCAGCTCAGACTACCCACCCTTTTTGGAGTCCTTGGAGGGGGTATTGGAGAGTGCGCCTCCTGGGGACTCCCTTGTTCTACTGGGGGACTTCAACGCTCACGTGGGCAATGACAGTGAGACCTGGAGGGGTGTGGTTGGGAGGAACGGCCCCCCTGATCTGAACCAGAGTGGTGTTCTGTTATTGGACTTCTGTGCTCGTCATGGATTGTCCATAACGAACACCATGTTTAAGCATAAGGGTGTCCATATGTGCTCTTGGCACCAGGACACCCTAGGTCGCAGTTCGATGATCGACTTTGTTGTCGTCTCATCTGATCTGCGGCCGCATGTCTTGGACACTCGGGTGAAGAGAGGGGCGGAGCTGTCAACTGACCACTACCTGGTGGTGAGTTGGCTCCGATGGTGGGGGAGGATGCCGGTCAGACCTGGCAGACCCAAACGTATTGTGAGGGTCTGCTGGGAACGTCTGGCAGAGTCTCCCGTAAGACGGAGCTTTAACTCCCACCTCCGGGAGAGCTTTGAACACGTTCCGAGGGAGGCGGGGGACATGGAGTCCGAGTGGGCCGTGTTCCGCGCCTCTATTGTCGAGGCAGCTTATCAGAGCTGTGGCCGCAAGGTTGTTGGTGCCTGTCGTGGTGGCAACCCTCGAACCCGGTGGTGGACACCGGCAGTGAGGGATGCTGTCAGGCTGAAGAAGGAGTCCTATTGGGCCTTTTTGGCTTGTGGGACCCCGGAAGCAGCTGATAGGTACCGGCAGTCCAAGCGGCATGCGGCTCGGGTGGTTGCTGAGGCAAAAACTCGGGCGTGGGAGGAGTTCGGAGAGGCCATGGAGAATGACTTCCGTACGGCTTCGAGGCGATTCTGGTCCACCATCCGGCGTCTCAGGGGGGGAAAGAGGTACGCGACCAACACCATTTATGGTGGGGGTGGCGTGCTGCTGACCTCAACTCGGGATGTTGTGAGTCGGTGGGCGGAATACTTCGAAGACCTCCTCAATCCTACTGGCACGTCTTCCACTGAGGAAGCGGAGCCTGGGGACTTTGGGTCGGGTTCTCCGATCTCTGGTGCTGAGGTCGCCGAGGTGGTTAAAAAGCTCCGCGGTGGCAAGGCTCCGGGGGTGGATGAGATTCGCCCGGAGTTCCTTAGGGCTCTGGATGTTGTGGGGTTGTGTTGGCTTACGCGACTCTGCAATATCGCGTGGACATCGGGGGCAGTTCCCTTGGATTGGCAGACTGGGGTGGTGGTTCCCCTATTCAAAAAGGGGGACCGTAGGGTGTGTTCCAACTATAGGGGGATCACACTCTTAAGCCTCCCTGGTAAGGTCTATTCAGGGGTTCTGGAGAGGAGGGTCCGTCGGATAGTCGAACCTCGGATTCAGGAGGAGCAGTGTGGTTTTCGTGCTGGTCGTGGAACACTGGACCAGCTCTACACCCTCACAGGGTCCTGGAGGGTGCGTGGGAGTTTGCCCAACCAGTTTACATGTGCTTTGTGGACTTGGAGAAGGCATTCGACCGCGTCCCTCGGGGGGTTCTGTGGGGGGTACTCCGGGAGTATGGGGTACCAGGCCCTTTGATAAGGGCTGTTAGGTCCCTGTACGACCGGTGTCAGAGCTTGGTCCGCATTGCCGGCAGTAAGTCAGGCTCGTTTCCGGTGAGAGTTGGACTCCGCCAAGGTTGCCCTTTGTCACCGATTCTGTTCATAACTTTTATGGACAGAATTTCTAGGCGCAGCCAAGGTGTTGAGAGGATCCGTTTTGGTGACCTTAGAATCGCTTCTCTGTTTTTTGCAGATGATGTGGTCCTACTGGCTTCATCAGTTCGTGATTTACAACTTTCACTGGAGCGGTTTGCAGCCGAGTGTGATGCGGCCGGGATGAGGATCAGTTCCTCCAAATCCGAGGCCATGGTCTTGAGCCGGAAAAGGGTAGCATGCCCTCTCCGGGTCGGGGAGGAGGTCCTGCCCCAAGTGGAGGAGTTTAAGTATCTCGGGATCTTGTTCACGAATGAGGGAAAACTGGAGCGTGAGATCGATAGGCGGATAGGTGCAGCGTCCGCAGTGAAGCGGGCGCTGTACCGGTCTGTCGTGGTGAAGAGAGAGCTGAGTCAAAAGGCAAAGCTCTCAATTTACCGATCGATCTACGTTCCCACCCTCATCTATGGTCATGAGCTTTGGGTTGTGACCGAAAGAACGAGATCTCGGATACAAGCGGCTGAAATGAGTTTTCTCCGCAGGGTGTCTGGACTCTCCCTTAGAGATAGGGTGAGAAGCTCAGTCATCCGGGAGGGACTCGGAGTAGAGCCGCTGCTTCTCCACATCGAGAGGAGCCAGTTGAGGTGGCTCGGGCATCTGGTTAGGATGCCTCCTGGACGCCTCCCTGGTGAGGTGTTCCGGGCATGTCCCACCGGGAGGAGACCCAGAGGAAGACCCAGGACGCGCTGGAGGGACTATGTTTCTCGGCTGGCCTGGGAACGCCTTGGGATTCCCCCGGAGGAGCTGCTCCAAGTGGCTGGGGAGAGGGAAGTCTGGGCCTCCCTACTTAGGCTGCTACCCCCGCGACCCGACCCCGGATAAGCGGAAGAAGATGGATGGATGGATGGATTTTTAGCAACAGACTCTGGTGACAGTGTTGTCCTCCTGCTTTTAGATTTATCATCTGCTTTTGACACCGTGGACCATGACATCTTACTATGTCGTTTGAAACAATGGGGGAGTGTCAGCGGTGCAGCACTGAACTGGTTTAGGTCCTACTTAGCCGACCGTACTTTCTGTGTCCGCCTTGGTGACCATGTGTCCTCCTCTGCTCCTCTTCTGTGTGGGGTTCCTCAAGGGCTCAGTCTAACCCCAAAATTACACTACATACGGTCCGCTCCGCTCCGCAGGTCGCAGCTGAGCGTCTCAAACTCCAATTTCCACTTCCTCCGCTCAGCTCAGGTCCGCCTGCATGCGCCGCTCCTAGACGCATGCGCGGGATTTGCGGGATCGCGCGATAAATCAAGTGATAAATAAGTAAGTCAGAACAAAACAATTCATTCGGTGGAAGAAGGAGAACAACAGTAGAGACTGCTGCCTTGATCTTCTCTCGTAAATGAGCGACAGGACATGGTTTGAGCAACAGGAAGTGAGGTATTACATTTTCAGAATAAAATACTTTATTTATTTATTTCTTGTATTGCGTTTGTAGGCGTAGTCATAAATGATAGTTTGACAGCATTTTTGTACAAATAAATCCGTATAGAGCTAGGATTAGTCCGCCCGTGGTGATTTTATTTTGTAAATACGGAAGTTGTGCTCGTTCCTTTTCCTGTTGGTGCGACGTAATCTTCAAAAGTTGACTCCGGCACAGCTCCGGCGTCCGGCAGAAATAGAAAAATTTCTAATTTTGACGGACTGCCGTCCGCTCTCCGCAGCTCGCCGCCGCCGTGCGGAGCCAGTGTAAATTCTGTCATTGATTATAATGGGTGCGTATTTGCTGCGGAGGTCGGACCGGAGCGGGGCGGAGCCGTAACGCGTGTGGTGTAATTTTGGCATTAGGCCCCCTCCTCTTCACACTGTACCTGCTCCCTCTTGGCTCCATTCTTAGAAAATATGGGATCTCCTTTCATTGTTATGCAGATGATACGCAGATTTATGTCCCGCTTCAGAAAAAGGACTCCAACTCTCTGGCCCCTCTGTTTTCATGTCTGGAGGACATCAAAGCCTGGATGGCTGTGAACTTTTTAAAGTTTAATGAGGGGAAGACTGAGGTGATGGTTTTTGGAAGCTCCACTGAGACTCCCAAGGTCAATGTTGGTTCCTTGGCTCAATACATCAGACCTATTGTTACAAACCTGGGGGTCAAGATCGATGCCGGACTAAAATTTGAAAACCACATCAGAGCAGTTGTTAAAACTAGTTTTTTCCACCTGAGGCAGCTGGCTAAGGTGAAGCCAATTCTTTCCAAGCAGCATTTTGAAACAGTAGTTCACGCCTTTGTGACCACACGGCTGGACTACTGTAATGCACTCTATATAGGAATCAGTGATTCGTGTATCTCTCAGCTTCAGAGGGTACAGAACGCCGCTGCACGACTTTTAACTGGCACACGAAAGTTTGACCACATTACTCCTGTTTTAACCTCCCTGCACTGGCTGCCCGTACATTCCAGGATTCATTTTAAAGTTCTTTTATTTGCTTTTAAAGCGCAAAATGGTCTTGCCCCGCCCTATCTGTCCGAGTTGCTGCAGCCATACACACCCTCTCGATCCCTCAGGTCATGTGATCAGCTGCTCCTGAGTGTCCCAAAGACAAAACGCAAGCTCAGAGGAGACCGTGCTTTTGCTGTGGCAGCTCCTAAACTGTGGAACAACCTTCCCTTGAACATCAGACAGGCCTCTTCCCTGTCTGTTTTTAAATCTCTTCTTAAAACCCATCTCTTCTCCCTGGCCTATGACACCATCTGCGATGTTGACTTTTAATAATTTTAGTCGCTTGTTTTATCTGATTGTATGATTCCTCAACTTTTATTATGTGACTCTTATTTATTTTAATCATTTTGTTACCTGATTGTTATTGTTTTGTGTACAGCACTTGGTCCTGTGTTTAAAGTGCTCTATAAATAAAGCTGGTATGAACCGGCTGATAGACATGGCATCATCTTATCAGGACTATGGAACTATCTGGCAGTGTCCACGGTAAACTCACCGCCTTCGTCGGCCCTCTCATGCATAAATGTATCACGTCATCATCAGTATGTTGCCGTTTCTGTGCTCAGGTCTTTTTTGCAACTCTGTGTCTCGTCTAGGACACAGTGCAAGAGCTGATTTTTTTTATATACCTCCCCTCCCCTTTCTCCTTTTCTTATCTAAACGAAAAGGGCATCACCTCCCGAAGGCCACAGCTTCAGACACCTCCGTCTCCCCATATATTTATGTTTTCTCGGACTGGCTGTACTGAAATGTAATTTTGTTGTGCTTTGGTGCAATGACAATAAAGCTGATTTCAAGTCATTTGGAAATGCATGTACATTAGCTTCCATTAGGGTGTACTACAGCACCCTTTACACCCCAACTTCTCACGTCCTTGCATCCCCTTCAAATGGACAAATGGAACCGAAAGATGTTTCCTGCACCACATTCCAGTGATGGACATAAATCATAAACACACACTCAGGACTGCACTAGACCAACAGAATAACACAAGTTGACCATCAGGTTCAGGAATTTTAGTTAAATCATCGATAAAACATTTTGCACATTACAAATATCAACAATCTGTACAACAGCACTCCATTTACTAAACTCACTCTTTTCCACTTTTAGCTTCACCATTTACCCATTTGTAAGCTACGTTCATAAACGTAAACCCAACAGTTCAAGATGACAAGCGACAAGAAGATGACAAGAAGCTTCAACAATGAAGCCACCTAAGAGAAAAACAGATGGTGCCACGTGTGCTTACAAAAAACAACTCCTCAACATTTGATAGTTAAAGGATTGAATGAAAAAGTAAACCTGACTAAGAATGAAGAGACATCAGAAAACATGCTTCAAATCTAAATGTAATAAACAAAGCAGCATCTGAGGTTTCTCACCCCGTACATAACATTCTTCTCTATGAATTGACTGGAATTATGTTAAATAAATAGATTTTACAGTCTTTGTTTTATGCTTAAGTATTCATTTCATTTTACGTTTAAGCTTCTGATGACCAGCAGTCTTGGGTAAAAAAATAATAATAATAGTGAAACATTTTAAAACCCAGTTTAGATGCATGTGCATGACTGCATTCAAGACTTTAACCATGGGCTCACTTCACCTTCTCTCTTGTTGGTCTTGATCATAAATGCTTTGCTTCATTGAGAAGATGAACAAGAAGCAGGTCCGAGTTGGTTTTAACATCGACACAGTTGGTGACGTGTTGACGCAGGAACCAAGCAAATATTTTCACCTTAAACAGAGAAACTTCTACAGTACTTGTGTTGAACAAATGAACAAAACCACATTTCTATACTTCCATAGAAGTGTATAAGTTCTTTGTCTGCTTCCATTCATCTTTAAATTGTTTTTCACATGCTTAACTCATGGTTCAGTCGATCCAAACGCAGAGGATGAGCACGCTTTATAACTGGATGCAGATATCTGTAAAACTGTCATATTTGATCTTCATTGGTATGTTTTGAGTGTTTCAGGGAGCAATAATGTACAGTACTGTACATGAGCACATAAATCCTCTGCTGATGGGAATGAGTGCAGTCACAGAGGAGCAGGTCTTTTCACTCTGCCCTCTTAGGTTAAGTCACTGCATACAGGATGAGCAGCTGCATCTTTTGTCCTCTGTAACGTTGAGTTCCTGATGAGCCTCTTCACCCGTGCACCCCTCTTCATTCAGAGGACCTGCTCAGTGCTGGAGGCGGAGATGTCCAGCAGCCTCCACGCTGCGTTGGGGTTCAGCTCCTCCTGGTCTCGACACAAAGCCCAGACGTGCATCATCCTCATCACTTTCTCCTGTCAAGGGAGGAGAAGTTGAAAACGTCAATCCAATTCCATAACATCAACACTGCTTCAAACTTTTGTCATAAACTTCTAATTCAAATTTGCGCGCAGCCTCATCTATGAGTTTCAGTGCTGAAGTGCGGTTAACTAGAAATGGACTGACCGGATCTCCCTCCACAACGTCTCCTTTGGGGCTGCGGATCACCATGACGACCTGAGCCTGGAAGGTGATGATCAGCACTGGGCCCTGGTCCATCATCTTACCCATTACTAACTAACACACAGGAAAAAGAAGACACCAAATAACGCTATGAGATGAAAGACGTAAACTCTTAACTGCTTTTATTCAATAAATACAAATATTATTGTGCGTTCTTTAAAAATGACATACTTCAACCAGAGTCACCCCTTTAGTTAGACACAAGTCCACACCTTTGCCTCATTTAATATGTGCAGATCTGTGAATAGACTAAAACGATCCCAGCTTCTGGGCCTCATGCTACGGTGGCCGAGGTGTGCAAACGCGTTGCAAGAAGAGATAAGCGCTACAAAAAATTAAACACGGCTGCAAATTAAAAAAAGCAGCAGCAAATTAAAAAAAAAAAGCAGCAAATTAGAAAAAACAGCAGCAAATTTAAAAAGACAGCTGCAAATAGAAAAAACTACAACGGAAGTGCTTCAGACCACTAGGGGCAGTCGAACAAAGAACAAATCATAAAGCATATTATAGTTTTCGGAATGGCACTAATTTGTGTATTTAAACTTATTTATTTTAAAAATATTTTACACTTATTCGAAACTGTCTCATTGTATTTGTTTTAATACTGTGCGGAAGAGGAACAATACAAGAGTGCTTGGTTGGGTCAGTGGTTAAAGTCTTAGACTCTAAGAGATGTCTTTGGATGCGGGAGACCCTGGTTCGATTCCCGATCTCGGAAATTTTGTGGTATTACTTTCTTTTTTTTAAGCCTTTTTTTAAGCCTTTTGTTTTTGGCTAGATCGGGTGGAATAGATAAATACATTTACATCTTTGTTGTTGCTTGGTTAGATCTATCCAAAACAAAAGGCTTAAAAAAAAGAAAGTAATACAACAAAATTTTCGACACTGGGAATCGAACTCAGGTCTCCCGCATCCTAAGAGATCTCTAGAGTCCAAGACTTAGACCACTGACCCAACCTGGCAAACCCTTGTATTTCTCCTCTTCCGCACAGTATTAAAACAAATACAACAAGATAGTTTCGAATAAGTGTAAAATATTCTTAAAATAAATAAGTTAAAATACACAATTAACTAGTGCCATTCAAGACTTAGACCACTGACCCAACCTGGCATCCTTGTATTGCTCCTCTTCCGCACAGTATTAAAACAAATACGAGATAGTTTCGAATAAGTGTAAAATATTCTTAAAATAAATAAGTTTAAATACACAAATAACTAGTGCCATTCCGAAAACAATAATATGCTTTATGATTTGTTCTTTGTTCGACTGCCCCTAGTGGTCTGGAGTACTTCCGTTGTAGCTTTTTCTGTTTGCAGCTCTTTTTTAAAATTTGCAGCCGTCCGTTTGCAGAGCGTCTCTTCTTGTGGCGCGTTTGCACCCCTCGGCCACCGTATCATGCACATCTGGATACTTCACTGTGACTGTGATATCATTTGAATCACTGACATGTGCATAAACCTAATTTCTTGTCTAGTGTCCAGACAAAGCTGACCTCACAAGCAGACCTTTATGGTATGACGTTTATTTAGCATTCAATTATAACAAGAGTCCAACATTTTTTCTGAATATTGTATTGTGTTGGTTGGTGTGTACATATGTTTTCTTTTATCTTTTATTTGCACCTTTATGCCGAAGTAAGTTCCTAGTCTGTGTATCCTGTTCATTGACAATGGCAATAACAAACCAACTCTGACTCTCTGACTCTGAACAGTGAAGTGTTTGAGGCTGGTGTTAGTAAAATGTAGCACCACCTTCACTGCTTATCTTGTTAACATTTCCTCTGACTTATTTAGGGGAAAATGCTAGGATCAGCATTCTACCAATATAAGGTAAGACAAAACTAATAAAATACATTTATTTAACTTTGTTAGAGAGAAAAAAAAAGGAGAACTGAGTGAGAATTGCAGAACTCACTTCTATGTTATCAACGTCGAGAACTTTAGATTGGAAGAGAAGCCCCAGAGCCCTGGCCTGCTGGATCGGGTGGGCCAGCTGACTGTATGTCTGAGAATATGTGCATAAGAACACACGTTTCATTAAAACTTCACACATTATTCATGAAATATCCATAATCAGTTCAGTGTGAGGGGTCTCCGAGTCTGAAAAGACGATCGTGCAAACAAAAAGGTGTGGAAAAATGGCAACAAAAAAAAAAAACTAGTTTACATTGCGTTTCTTCTGCCAATAACATTTTTTGTATTTTCTTGTTCAGCACAAATTCAATGAATAAGTAGGATGTATAGAAAGTAATCTGACGATCATGTGCATATCATCCTGCTGTGAATCGCTTAAAAAAAAATTGAAGTTAAAGTAAATCACTAACCGCCTCATAACACCAGTCTTTTAATACATTCAGCTCCCCACGAATCATGGCCTGCAGAGCAGACAGAGACCATCAGTACTTCAGAGCATCAAGGTATTCAGTGACTGAGCAGAGGGAGGACGCTCGTGAAACAGTGCAGCACTACGAGATAAGACTGGTTCTGTTTACCTCTAGGATGTTGGGGATGATATCTTTCTCACACTGTTTAAGAAAAGAGTCCTTATCAAAGTTAGGGTCTATCTTCAGGATTTCTGTCAACACTTCAGACATTTCCGTCTTTGAGAAAAGCCCTCCTAGAAACATACAACAGCGTGAACCCCACAAATCTATAATTGTGAACTAAAACAACAACAACACCGAGTTTACATTTTATGATTTACCACAAAATTTTTACAAAGAGAGAGGTACTTTTCAAAATTAAATAACTTGGTTAAAAGGACAATCAGAATTAAAAGATAAACAATAATTAAAAAAGGAGGGAGAATTACCTAAAAAGTCAGTAACTTTGTCGGTCATGGCCCGGGATGCTCGGATGAGCGCGTTGTCACTCTCATCGTATTTCATCTTCATCTCAAAAAACCCTGAAGGCAACAAAACAGTAAAACTAAGATAAAAGGTTATTGTTTAAAATATATGGGTTTCTTGTGAATCTATCTAAAGTCTGTAGTTTGGCAGCAGACACACTAAATATTATTTAGCTTAACATCTAATTCCTGCAGTTACTAGTACACAATCTGCTGCCACCTGCTGCTTTTAAGTAAAAACTTCATGAAAAATACAATGATGGAGGTCCATAATTAAAGACTAATTCCAAAGTATTTTAACTAATTAACAGACTTACTGTTAAAAACGACATTGTTTTCCTTGAAGTCCTTCCACTGCTGGAACCACTTTGAGTCTTTGTGCAGAATGACGCCCATGGCCTCCCTACATCACAAAGTGGGAAGAATAACGAGAGAAGCTGTTAAAATTTGAGGACATGACAGCTTAAATAAAAGGTATTTAATACTATAGTTCACATTTAGCGAGTGAAAACACGTCTGAGTCATAAGTTTCTTACTCATTGGCTTCAAACACTCTGGTGTCGCCGTCTGCTGTTTTATAGGAGAAGTCGCTCCTCATCCTCAGCTGAGCAGGAGCTCTATAAGCGCCGGCATCTCCGACTTCGATCTCCTTCTTCATGGATTCTACCCCCTGAAAAGTTCAATCACAACATGAGTTTAAAGTTAGATTTGCAAACACAGTTTCAGCTTGCAAAAAGAAACAAAGAAAAAAAAATACTAATGGTTGTCTATTATTAACCACAAAGTACAGTATACTGGAGTGAGCTTGTGTGCAAACAGATGCCATTTGAGAAGCTGTCATTTTTCAGGATGAGTTTTCTGAACCTCCTGTTTTCTTTTCTAACCTGTGAGATGGCCCTGAACGCGTTGGTCCTGCCCAGTTTCTCTCCACCTTTTGAGACGGACTCAGCGGAGTGCTTGGCCGTCCTGGCTGCCTCTTCCACGCCTTCCATGATCTTCTTCCCGATGTTGGAACGACTCACTTCTTCAAGACTCTTCAGCACGAAAACAAAAAGAACTTGTAAGACTTGTACAGTAGTGCATGACATTGACTCAACTTCTTCAATTATTCCTGACCAGATTAGATCAATTTATTGCTAAATAAAATATTCTAAGTAGAAGTCAGTATGGGTTTAGACTAGAGAAAAAAACTCTACATCAATGACTCTCATGGAATTGATAGAACAAATAACAACTGCTGTCGATCTAAAACAATATTGTGTCAGTATTTTTGTTGATTTAAAGAAAGCATTTGATGCTAATGACCACACTATTCTCCTTGAAAATTTGAATAAATATGGTATTAGAAGACTAGCACTACTATTTGAAAGATAGAAAACAGTTTGTACAAATACATGATGTAAGATCTGACCTCTGTAATATCACATGTGGAGTTCCTCAAGGTTCTATACTTGGACCAAAGTTATTTATTTTATATGTGAATGACTTGGTAAATGTGTCACAACTCCTTAAATGTGTCCTTTTTGCAGATGATACCACATTTTTTTGTTTGGGTAAAGATACAGAACGGATGTTGGAGTTGATGCAGACAGAATTTGTAAAAATACAAACTTGGTTTAAGCTTAATAAATTATCATTAAACTTGGATAAAACTAACTATATGACATTCAGTAATAGAAAGGGAACTGTCGATGTTCCATTTAGAGTCAAGGGTGTTGAGATTTGTAGTGTTAGTGAGGTGAAGTTTTCGGGTGTTATCATTGATGACAAACTGACATGGAAACAACACATAAATTATGTAATAATAAAAATAGCTAAATCTGTTGCAGTATTGTACAAAGTCAGAGACTTATTAAATGATAAAGCTCTGTATATGTTGTATAACGAAATAATTGTTCTACACTTAATCTATTGTACAGTATTGATGTTTGGGGGAAAGCGTGCAAAACAATTATAAATCCTATTTTTGTTTTACAGAAAAGAGCTGTAAGAATTATTATCAGGAAGCATTTCAGTCACCCATCAAATACATTATTTTATCAACTGAAGTTATTGAAGTTCCATGATTTGGTAGATTACAGTATTTTATCAGTTATGTATAGAGCTCATAATAACACATTACCTTTAAATATTAAATTAAATTTTGTTAAAAGAGAGTTGTTCTAATCTTAAGTGGATAGATATTTGTGAAACCTAAATTTAGAACTACGGTAGTTTGAAGGGACGGTCTATTGGATTATGGAATAATCTGGAGAGCGATATTAAAAATGCCAGATCAATGCTTATGTTTAAGAGAATGATCAAAGTTGATTTGTTAAAAAAAAAAATGAAATAGCTTAATGTGTATTTGTATAAATTGTTGCTCGAGAAGGAGTTATTTATTTTGTTTTTGTTACTTGAAGATTACCGTATTACTGTTTGAATTAATCTTTTGGTAAAAAGCCGCAGATATAAAAAAAAATTCTTCTTTTTGCTGTCATTTTATTTGTGATTGTATTTCTTACTGTACATAGAATTGTTTTGTTTAAAAAAATTATAAACTTTTTAACAATAATAATAATAATAATAATAATAATAATAACAATAATAATAAAAATAACTTCTATAAAATCAAAATGCAGCACAATGGAAACTTGAAGAAAACTAAGTACATGATGAGAAGAATTACTCAGGTTTAGTTTCTGCCTAATTGTCATTTCATTCTTTAGTTTGTAGCAGGTCGCTTTGTAAATGAGCCCTCGAGGCTCAATGAGATTTACCTGACTAAATAAAGGTTGAATGAATGAATGAATAATTACCGTACAGATATATTTTTGTGATCTTACCTCTTTGACAGTATCTGACAGAGAGCCCAAGGTCTTCTTAAACACCTCTGATGTCTTTGCTGTCTCAGCCTCTATAGATTTCTAAGGACAGAACATGATTCTGTACCATTTAAAATGTATATAAGCAAAGCAAATAAACTGAAATATTACCAAAGTTATCAATTTTACTGTAAACTAACTCAGACAATCAGTCGTAAAATATTCTTACGTATTTCCTGCGAGCCTGTTGAAGAGCATCAGAGTCCTCGAGCCTTTTGGCCTCCTCTCTGAACTTCTTGATGTTTTCCTTCATCTCCTGATTCTTACTGAACTCCTGACGGAGATTGTCAACAAACTCCCCCAGAAAACCTTTACGCTCTGAAGCATACCGGACCTAAAACAAACTAGATCTTAAGTGGACCGTAGACAGATCTCATTTTTATTTATGTTACAAACAGTGAGTGATAAACAGAAGAAATCAGTGTGTACCTGCACAGCTGCAGCTGGGCTCCTGTGTAACCTGTAAGCTTCTCCTCTCCACGACGTAGAGACCAGAGGTCGAGAGCAGAGTGCCAAGGCATTTCTGCCAATCAACTGCAAAGCAACAACAGTGCAACTCAGGCCACGTTTCTGTACTACAGTATATATACAGTAGTAAGCAGCAGAAATTAAGAACCAAGTGATGAGATAAGCTTTTAATGTTTTCCAGCCTGTATCACCACTAACAAGGGAAAGAAAAAGGGAAATTACCAAACTAAGGTAATCCTTATGGATGTCAAGAATCATGTGGGAGTATTTATGAGATTCATCCCTACACCATGTCCATGTGAGCTCTTATCTCAAATCAGGTTAGGTTAGTGTGTTGCTGCTACATTTCCTAAAGTTGATATACTGTTAACAAAAAGTTGTGGGTAGTGTAAGTGCATCACCAGGTTGGTGCTTGAGCCCTAATCTACATAAATAACATGGTTAAACTACATCAGTGCATAATACATCTATAGAAGTGGCCTAAGAGTGTTAAAATAATCCAGGTCTCCACTACATTTTGGTCACCGGACATGTCTATGAAATATATACTGGTACAGCACTGAGATTTTCTTTGATTTGAAACCATTTCAAATACATATTATACCCAGTCACAGCCCAAAGTTGAACATTGAACATTTAAAATTCTCTTGATAAAACCCCAGATCTGCATTTGAAATACATTTAGATGTACTGTACGTCATCCCACATGGCAATGCTTGTTTTTTCAGTGACGTAAATGAAAGCTCTTGAAATACTGTATTCTTCGGCCTATAAGTCACAGTTGTTTTTTATTTATAATTTACAAGCCCTGCGACTTATAGGCCGAAGTGACATATTTCTGGATTCTAGGCATGTAACGGTTATAATGGGTTTACCGAACCGTTCCGGTACACCACGTTCGGTTCGGTCCACCTGCGTACCGTTTCGGTTATTTTTTCACTCATTAAACGTTCTTAACAGGGGAATATATGCACCGCGGAACAAAATTTCCTGGGCGCGTTTCAGCACGGACCTATTTTCGCGTGGCACGCGCAGCATTTAGCCGTTAGCATCTCGTGCGGTCTCCTGTTTTTGAACGTTATAACTTTCTT
The DNA here is from genome assembly GCA_038048925.1 of Garcialebias charrua. Taxonomy (NCBI): domain Eukaryota; kingdom Metazoa; phylum Chordata; class Actinopteri; order Cyprinodontiformes; family Rivulidae; genus Garcialebias; species Garcialebias charrua. The sequence continues at coordinate 47,960 of JBBPBX010006119.1, forward strand.
TTTAAAAGACGAGCGCACGCGCAGCTTGTGTGGACTTTGTTTCATGAAGACTCTGCAGCAGCTGATTGCGTGACGCAGCTCTCTGTGCAGCAGCAACACGTCACGTGAAAGCACTGGAAACTGTCATCTGAACGTGAACAGCAGCTGCATTAAAACTCCTTCATCCGAACGTGAATGAAGAGCTGTATTAAAACTTCATCTGAACGTGAACAGCAGCTGTATTAAAACTTCATCTGAACGTGAACAGCAGCTGTATTAAAACTACTTCATCCGAACGTGACCGAAGAGCTGCATTAAAACTCCTTCATCAGGTAATCACAGCGGTCCACAAGCTGTAGCCTATGAGTTTTTAAATTTCTGAATCTGTCTGAACGTTGTTATATGCGCAGGTTTTAAAGTTGCTGAGCGTCACTATGAGACATTCATCATGTCAACACTTCAAAAAGTTCAGCTCTTTATGAAAAAACTAACTGATGTTGTCAACAAGCCCTGGACCAGATTAAAGCCCTGCCTGCCATGATGAAGAGTGAGAGATTCAATTGTTCAAGAGGTATTGTTTTATTATCTAAATAATCTTTTTTTTTTAAATCATAATCTTATTAACTTGTTTTTTTAAATCTCTTTTGTTTTTTATTTCCAGTCTGTGACAGAGGTAAATCCACCTGCAGCTAAGTGATGACTGAACTGAACTCTGAACTGTTCCCACAGTCCCACCTGTCCCACCAAGAAGAAGTTGTGAGTACACAACAGAGGACAAATACAGCCACACTGCTGCTACTGAACAAAAACTTGATTAGTTAGATTGTAAACAGTCTGTTGCTGCTTATTGTTCTGGTTCTGACTGTTATTGCATTTATTAAGATTTTTATTATTGTTAGTATAGTTTATTTATTGTAGAGTGCTGTTTATTTAAAATCAGAGTCAGAGAGTCTTTATTGTCATTTGCACCGCATGTGGTACATGTGATGAAAACGAGATTATGTACACGGGGTCCCAGTTACATCCAACAACAAATGCAAGAGAAAAACAGTAATAACATCTAGAATTAACTAAGAAAAACATCAACTAGTAATACACTAAGCCCTAATATAGTGGAAAAACATCATTATAAACAGCAGCACGAACATGAGTCTGTATGAGCAGATGGTCACAGATGAACACAGCAACAAGAAAAACAGATCAGCATCAGCATGATGTGATATTTTGCAGTGTTTATTTTTATTTTATTTTTATTTATTCATTCATGAGTCTAACAGCCTCAGGGTAGAAGCTGTTCCTCAGTCTAGTGGTTCTACATTTGATGCTCCTCAACCTCCGTCCTGAGGGGAGTGGGGCAAAGAGTGTGTGTGCTGGGTGAGTGAGGTCTTTCATGATGCAGGTGGCTCTTTTCCTGCATCTGGAGGTGTAAATGTCTGTGATGGTGGGGAGACTGACTCCGACAGACCTCTGTGCAGCCTTCACCACTCTCTGTAGAGCTTTCCTCTCTGCAACTGTGCAGCCTCCATGCCACACGTTGATGCTGGAGCACAGGATGCTCTCCACTGCACACCTGTAGAACGAGGTGAGAACTGGGCTGCTCAGACCAGCTCGTCTCAGCCGTCTGAGGAAGTAGAGTCTTTGATGACCTTTCTTGATCAGGCTGGTGGTGTTGTTGGTCATCCAAATGGGTCACTTTTATTTATTACTACAATACAATACAAACATATTTTTTGCACATTTTCAAAATAAACATTTTGTAAGTCTTTAGTTTGTAAAAATTTTTTTTTTTAAATTTGTACCGAAAAAAACCGAAAAAAAACCGAACCGAGCTCTCCTTGTAGTTGAACCGAACCGAAATGTGATTTTAGCGTACCGTTACACCCCTACTGGATTCCCCCTAATTATTAACCAATTTTTGGCTGAGATATGACCGTTTCCATTCATTCTGACTGAGAAACAAAAAGAGCAGTACCACTTTCAGCCACTTTAAGGCAGCAGAGTAGTAGTAGCAGTGAGGCATGCTTTTGTATAATGTAATAGGTAAACATGATTATAATGACAAATTCAAAAAAGTTCAAGGCAAAAACAACTGGGGCCTCATGTACAAAGACTTGCGTGGACTTCTCACTGAAACGTGACGTACGGTCAAATCCAGAAAACGGCGTACGCACAAAAAAATCCAGATGTATCAAACTGTGCGTACGCCGGAATCCACGCACATTGCTTTTGTACATCACAATCAACGTGGAATTGAGCGCACATGAGAGAGTGGCCGACTCCGCCTTTGACACGCCTCCATATAAATATGCAAATTCATTTAAATATGCCCTGCACGTTAGGAATGTCGTCTTTGCTCTATTGCAAATCATGTCGAAACGTGGAAAAAAGAGGAACTTCACGGACTGTGAACTGGAGACACTTCTGAGTGACGTAGAGAGGCACAGAAAAAGGTTTTGTTTGGCACGCTCAGCGCACAACAAACCGTCCACTTTTAAATGAGAAGTTGACCAAGCTATTTTAACATGCCTAGATAGGTCACTGGGTAGCGTGTTCGCCTTTCGTCCCAAAGCTCATGAGTTCGATTCCCGCATGGTACGTTTCTTTTTTTTTAAATTCATTCCAGATTTAAAGAACACAAGAAAACTATTTAGAAAGAACAACACGAAATGAAACAATACATGAAATGAAGGAAAAAGAGGATTTCTTGTGGTTTTTTCTAAAATAGATTTCTTGTGTTCTGGAAGGAATAAAAAAAACCTGCAACAGAGGAATGTCGTCTTGTCCCATCATGCATCACGTTCTTCAACTGCTAAAACAGCTAAAAATGAACAAAAAACAAGAATTTAAGCTGTGCAGAACTATTCAGTCTTTCTGTTTTTTATATTTTTTGCAGGTTATATTCTAATTGCGTCCATGTGGATGTAATAATTGTTAATCATGTGTGTTTGGTGGGAATAATAATTATTCTCCCATCATGAACAGTTTCTCAGAATCACCTCTAGGTGTCGCCAATGGAACCAAAACCACAGAAACGTGCGTACGCCAGCCCTGGAGCTGGCGTGGGAATGCGCACATTTCCACGTTCAGTTCTGTTTTGATACATACGGAGTTTTGCGTGGATAGTGACGTACGCACGGTTTTTGTGCGTACGCACCATTGATACATGAGGCCCCTGGACTTTATAGAGCTTTGGAGCAGACGTCACTGTGTGGGGGCGTGTCGGGGGCGTGTAGGGGCGTTCCCGTCTCGACCGCCATCTTTGTTGCCCTCATAAAAAATAAAAGAAATTCAGGAGATTTTCCATTGTTTTCGCGCTGTATCTTCCGTCACGGTTCTGAAAAGCAGGCAAAATAAAGTGGACTGTATCCTAATAAGCTTCTCCCAGGTGAGAAAAAAAAAACTACATGGAAAAAAATCGGTATAATTGGAAATGTTGCCCGTTTGAAATAAATAAATAAATGGAGCAGAGACCCGGAGTAATACTTACCTCCACTGACATTCCCAGTCATTTTAGCAGACCTGGTCTGTGTCAGTGTTTACACCACAAATAATTTTTATAATTACAAGTCACTGGGAGAGCTGGTCCAATCTATGAACAGCTGGGTTCATAGATGATTTGGACATTTTTAAAGCCCCCAGATTGTAAATACATTGAAGGTACGTTGTTGGCTCATTAATTTTACATAAATTATTAATATACATGTCTTTCAGAATCAATCAACCTTCTGTATGCTATTAGTATTAAAACTTGTGAACACTTAATTTTTTTATAGGATTTTAACTGATTTACAAAGCTCCAAGTAGAAAATTACCTTATTTTTAATGACTTGAGCTTGTCTAATGACATGTAGACAAATCTTGATTAGATTACTTTATATATAATACGTATTAAGATGCATATATATTATAGACACATGTTTCTGTCTTTTCATTCACCATTTTAATTGTGTGTTCACAGGTTCATTAAGATGCATATATATTATAGACAAATGTTTCTGTCTTTTCATTCACCATTTTAATTGTGTGTTCACAGGTTCTGCTTTGAGTCATGAGGGTGATGCATTAAAAATGCAGCTAGCAGTACAAAATCCAACTCCTGAACATGGAGCATCTCCTGATGGACTCTGTGTGATCGCTGCTGCCTGGAGAAAGTTCCCTTACAAATATGAGACATGCAGCTTCCAGCGGCTGTGGAGGCAGGAGATGAAGTTCACCTGAAGAAGCATTGTCCACACTGCACAGGTGCATAATCAAACCACTGTGACCTTGTGTGGACCACACAGCCATAGCTGGACGTCTGCAGAAAGCATGAAGCTTCCTAAAAATATTTCTCAGTTTGTTCTCCAGCTTCAAGGGAGACATAATTATGTAAATCATGCTGTATATTTGCACATTTTTTGTGTAGCAATTTTTCTATAAAATGTATTAACTTACACAATGTTCATCACATTGTTACTAGAAATGTTTAATTACATCAAATGTTTACTTCAAAATGGATGTTTCATTTTATGTTTATTACTTACCTGAAATTCATTCATTCAACTTTTATTTGGACAGGTTAATCCCTGTTAATGAAATTTGTTAATACATCAAATGTTTACTACAAATGTGATCAATTTCATCATGTTTACATGTTAGTGCTGAAGTAAATATTTCATAAATGTTTACCATATTAATTTTTATTAAATGAGAAAAAACAACCACTTGTTATTATTCAACTGTAAAAATATTTCAAAACAACGAGTCCATCAAATATAATTTTTTTTCTCCAGTCTACATTTTACATACAGCACATACACAATCTGAAGAAGTGTCTCCTCTTCACTTTCACATGTAAGCACCAGTATAGTTAACTGGTGTAGTTCTATGTAACATTTTATATTTGTTTCTCATGCAACCAGTCACTTTCCACATGAATTCTAAGGTGTGCTCATGTGTTTTCAAAATCATTAGTATCAAGTGGAAATCTCCCTTTAGTGAATGATGGGATTTTAACTTCAGCACATCATTCATTTATACTGTACTTTTGTTGGCTGTAACTGGGACCCTGTGTACACAGTTTCATTCCACCTCACGTACAACATGTGATGTGAATGACAATAAAGAACCTTGACTCTCACACAGGCTGCAGGTGAGCTGAGAGTTGTCCTTAACGCATGCTCTGAGGGCTGCAGGTGAGCTGAGAGTTGTCCTTAACGCATGCTCTGAGGGCTGCAGGTGAGCTGAGAGTTGTCCTTAACGCATGCTCTGAGGGCTGCAGGTGAGCTGAGAGTTGTCCTTAACGCATGCTCTGAGGGCTGCAGGTGAGCTGAGAGTTGTCCTTAACGCATGCTCTGAGGGCTGCGCCTTGTTCCACACGTCTGCTCTGAACGTTGCCGTTAACTAATGGACTCAACGCTGTTTGTTAGCTAAATATCTGGAAAGATTTTGATGAAACGTTGAGAGGGACCCTGTGTACACAGCTTCGTTCCACCTCACGTACAACATGTGATGTGAATGACAAGAACCTTGACTCTCACACAGTCTAATATCAAAGCCTTTGTCAGATAACAACGTCCTTCTGTTATGAGCTTGTCACCTCCATCCCTTGAAGAGAAAAAGACACAGGTATTAGACAGAGTTTTGTGTGACACATTAAACAATGATGACAAAACAAGGAAGTCCTATTTAATACTTTAAATTTACTTTTTCCAGCTGGTTTTTATTCAGCTCTGACCTGTTCTGTAACAGATGACTACTACCTTTCTGTTTGTGCATGAAGAAATTGTTTTATGTGGTACTACCTGAGCAACATGGACGGTGTACAGTATTTGTAGTTGCTGGTCCTGCTTCTCCATCTGCAGCTTCACTGAGCTCTTCTGGAGTTTTCATTCATTTCATATGAAGTTTTGCCTTGACAAGGATAGATCAGAACACAGATCAGTATTAATACAGTAACAGTGACAACACTCTAGAAACTTTAAACAGTTTATTTCACAATAACACAGCTGTCCACTCCGTCTAAAATCAGACTACGTTATATAAAAAATATAAACCCAACCTAAACTAGGCTGACCCACTTCTATTAACTAAACACCCGGACAAAATCGTGCAAAAATTATGGCACAACTCCAACAAAACGAATTTATACACTCACCAGGATGTCTGGAACAAACTAGCAGTTATTTTGGGACATGGAGAAAGTTATATCAGGACGTTTCACAGCTGATATCAGGACATTCATCTCCTTTTTGTTAGGTCCGACACATGAGCTCCCTCGCGCTGCTTCCAGCAGGAAACAGAAACTGAAAGTCCGTTTTCTATCTACTTTCAGATCGTGTGACCGGACATTACATCCAATAACACAGCATGTTTAGACCATTGCAAAACTGTTACAACCTTCTTAGATTCTAACAAAAAAAAACGAGAAACAGAGCTTCTTTTAGAGGGCTTTTAAAATGGCGATTTCAATCCCACAATGCTGTGCGCCGTGGACCATCATGCTTTGCGCCGCGGACCGTGACGTCACGCTCCAAAGCTCTATATATTTTACTTTACTTTATACTTGTTTTTTTCTTGAACTTTTTTGAATTTACCATGTCCTGGATGACTGAGAATCTTTACCAGCTATTAATGACTCAATCGGCCTGCCAAAGAACCACTTTCAATCTGCTCGCTGCTTGGAACTGTCAAAACAGCTGCACCACCCCAGCAAAATGCAGCTAATTTGACCATTAAAGTGCATTTATTAAGCAAATTTTAGACTGAGACACACCTTTGCAATAATTTCGAGCAAACAAATAATTGTTTAGGTGCATTTCTTGTTAATTTTCGGAGAAACGAGCCGCGTTCCTTCTTCCTTTTCTCTTCCTCTGCGCGTTCACGGAGCACCGAAGCAGCAAAACTATTTTTGAAATACAGCTTATTTGACCATTAAAGTACATTTATTAAGCAAATGTTAGACTGAGACACACCTTTGCTATAATTTCAAGCAAACAAATTTTTTTGGTGGTTATCTTGTTAAATAAAAAAAAATTGCTGCGGCTGGTCAAGCTGCGTGTGCCCGCTTCGCAGCACCTCAGCAGCAAAACTATTTTTGAAATTCAGCTGATTTGAACACGAAAGTGCATTTATTAAGCAAACGTTAAGACTGAGACACACCTTTATTATAATTTCGAGCAAACAAATAATTGTTTTTAACTGTTAATCTCATTAAATTCTTGTTAAAGTCCTCCTGTGAACACTCCCACGGCCGCCATTTGGCAGTCCATCGGGTTTTTGACACAACACCGGCCCACATTTCCGGGTTGTCACTGCTGACGCGTAACAAACGCGACGCATCAGCGGTGATGCATAATAGATGTGACGTATACGGCGAAGACACATATTTATGGATTTTTCCACTTATTAAGCAAACATGGACTGATGCGACTTATAGGGCGGTGCGACGCGTACGGCTAAAAATACGGTATTAAAAGAAACGCATACAATGAATGGATGTGTCTATATGTCATTCTGATGCCCCACAAAGTACCAGAAGATCTGACTGGAATGAAGTGATGAAGACTAATAAAAGCATGTTAGATTGATATATACACAACGTTTTAGCAGGTTTTGAAGATTGTTGGGACATTTTCCACTAGATTTCATGCAAACAAAATGTTTGTCACTCCTGAGACTTTTCTCCACCCACTCCATCCTGCCTGATTCTTTTTTTTTCACCTGTTTACTAAACTCTCTGCTTTCCTGGACAGTGGATCCAAGTACAGTACTTGAAGTCCTGCACCTTGGTGATACATGGTCCTTGAAGTCTCACTGTTCCACCTGTCTCCCTCCCATTACAAACATCTTCACATTTATTTATTCTCTCAGCACTTGTCAACATCCTTCATCACGTTAGAGCACTGAGAGACTCACTTTCAAACTCAACTAACTGGATGTATCTACCGGTATAATTTAAGCAGTAATAGTAGCTAAACTGCTGTGAATCTGATGCAACAAGGCCCGTTCTACGGACATCTAGCGCTCTGTCAGCGTAAAACTAAACCTAGAAGATCGAATTAACTTATATGGACATTTTAAAATGACTACAAAGTTGATAAGGCGTGTTTCCCATCATAAAAAGAAGCGCTTCAGCCCTGAGAGCAGTAAAGGACATACATGTAAATGGTTTACTCACCTCGTAACACCGACACACGGAGGCTGCCATCTTGATCTTGAAATGAAGCACGTGCATCCTGGTACGCCCTCTCGGTGACAGCTGACGTCGCGTTTGACCAATGAAAGCGCAGAAAGTCAAATAGGGCGGAGCCAAACGCCGGATCGTTAAAGGGAAAGTACACTAAAA
>JBBPBX010006119.1:57698-69567 GCA_038048925.1 Garcialebias charrua
ACATACTATATATACAGGTGACCCCCGACCTACGACCCCATCGACCTGCGAACCACGGGACCTACGAACATATCATATTTAATAAAAATATGAAATTACTGTATTAAAAAAAAAAAAAATTTTTTTTTTTTTGTGTTTTTGTGTTTAAATGTTCTTAATTTCATGTTCTGGTTGTTTTAAAGGCTTTATAAATAATAATTATGATAAAAAAGATCATTTCTGATCATTTTTGAGCAATTTCTGAGCAATCTTGGGCAACAGGAAGTAGGTCTTCAGTTTACACGGTCACAAATTAATGTAGAACACCGGACGCCATCTTAGGTTAGCTGCCGAGAGCCGGACGAAGACTGGTGACCAGGATGGCTTCATATGGATTAATTACTAGCTGGAAACGTCTCTGTGAACTTTGTGGATGTCTCAGGCAGCAGCGGATTTATCGCCGATCGTGCCAGGCCGCCGTGCGAACACCTCCGGCCGGCCTGGCTACACCTCCGGCCTGGCTAGCTCCAGAAGCTAACACGGGAGCTAACACGGTAGCCGGCCGAAGACTGGTGACCAGGATGGCTTCATATGGATTAATTACGAGCTGGAAACGTCTCTGTGAGCTCTGTGGACGTCTCAGGCTGGAGCAGGAGCTACAGATTGATCGCGCCGCCGCTCCAACACCAGCTCATGGCTTGGCTAGCAGAAGCTAGCCAGCTAGCTAACACAGGTCTGGAGCAGCTGCGGTGGTTCACTGGCCGGCCGCCGCGCTGCTCGGCCCCGACAACAATCAACGCATGGCAACCTAAGATGTCGGCTTTGACCATCTCAAAGTAAGAAAATATATTTTTATTTATTCTGTAAATGTGAATAGCAATGTTTAACATTACAGTACACTACTGTACATTTAATGTGTGTGCGCGCTCCGTTAGCATGATAAATAAAGGTTGAATGAATGAATGAATGAATAATTTTTTTTTTAAATATAATTTTCACCCCCTACCTACGAACGGATCGAGCTGCGAACCGTTCTTAGGTCCCTAATTCGTTCGTAAATCGGGGGTTTGCTGTACAGTTTTTAAAGATGAAGGAATAAGTTGAATTGTCTCCCTTTCACATAAAGGGAGCAAGCTCCCTATGGAGCCTGCAGGGAGGAGGGAGACAATTCAACTGACTCCTTCATCTTTAAAAACTGTGTTAGGATAGGCTAAGTGCTTGGTGACTGTACAGTACTACATTTATCTATTTATAAATAAAAAACAATAAAAAAATTAAAATACTGTATATACTGTATATTTTTAATAAAATATAAAAAATATAAAAATATAAAATATATATATATATATTTTTTTTTACTATGTGATCCTACTTACGAATTTTTGACTTACGAGCGCCCCCTAGGGACGGAACTCGCTCGTAAGTCGGGGACTACCTGTATACCGGTATATACATACTGTATATAGAAAAACATTTTTTTCTGCATTTCAAATGAATGTAAAGTCCACTTGTGTAACATGATCAGCGGCCCCCACTGGCCCCCCCATCTGCTCACGTCTCTGGCCCTTCATGACATGCAAGGTTTTGGTCACACCTACCAGTTGCCTCCACATCCTGACGTCCTCCATCCAGCAGCTAATAATAAAAAGTGTTCTTGTTTTTCACTCCTGTGTTTGGCTTATATTAAATCCAAAACCTGTTCCTGACAAGTTTTCATCAAATGTTGAAGAAAATGTTTTATTGTGTCAAACCAAACAGTTTTCCGGTTTTCATGCCCAGCTAGTTTTACAGAAGTCATTTTGTTTCAAACATTAATTTATAAATATTAACTCAAATGTCTCATTAATTTGGAAAAATATAGAACAAAGTTATTTTAATTGAACGCGCTACTGCTGCCACCCCTCCCCCGTAGCTTGACAGAGAGTCAGCAGACGCGCGCAACCGGTGCAGGTGTCCATCTGAGCTTAACGTGGCTTTTTCTTTAAACCGGCTGGTCGGACCTTCTCTTCCGCAACAAGTAGCTTAACACCATTTTAAATCGTGCATTCTTATTTAGTTTTCTTTGTGCTATGATTCGTAAAAATGCATCAAAGTCCGAGCCCACGTGCGCAAGTATTGCGCAATGCGCAGCAATCTTTTCACAGTCTGATGAACTGCTGCGGCCTAATAAGGGTCGGCTGACCGAGCTCTAGGTTTAGGTTAGAAATGACAGCTCTACCGCCGTAGGGTAGTCATTTATAGGTCAAAATAGGTAATGTGATTAATCTGCATTATGTAATATTAATGCATTAATCTGTTTACATTAATCTCATGAGTTAATGCATTAACTTTAACAGCCTTAAAGGACAACACCCACCATGACAGTAACAATTCACCATACTGAACTATTACTGTAGTAGAATATTTCGTCTATTTTCATTTTTGCATTTGGGCCAGGCGAGGGTTAAAAAAAATAATAAAAATAAAAAACGAGTCCCGAATGAATCCGGAAAACCGTCCGAAAAGTCCCGAAGTGTGGAGTGACTTTTGTCACGTCTCCACCCAGAAGGCAGGGGTGAGTTTCCATGGAGGTTTATGAGAGTGGGAGTAAAACTGCATATTTCCTGGTGCATTTTTGTGTACAGCTGGACCAGTGCTCTGTTTTTATTTTTTATTTATTTTATAGACCTTTTTAATAAGATATAACACCGCTGCGGACTGTTGCTGGCTGCTCTCCTCTCCTCTGCCCAGAGAGGAGCGAGCCGCGCGGCTTCTCCCGTCTTCTCCCTGGCTCCCCGTTCCGCTGCGTCAGCTTTGAAGTTCGTGCCGGGGCTCGGTTCTGTCCCAGCCTTGTTGCTGGAGCACGGGGAAGCACGGGAGAGAACCGGGGAGCACGCGCGCTCAGAGCTCCGCGCCGCGGCTGCCTTTCTGTATCCCGACCTGTCTGGTCAGGGGAGAGAATAAAAAGCCGATGCGGAAATTAATGAATTTGTCGCGATCAAGCGAATTAAACTAGTATGTCTACGTGGATGCTGCTCAGAATATGACAGACATCAGTGAGCGACCGCTTCTCTTTTTTTTTTCCTCTCTTAGAGCAGCGGTCATGGAAGTTGATGAAGGCTTATTATAACTCCGCCTGTAACTCCAAGGCGGAACTTTAGTGATGTGAATGCCCATATTTGGAGAGGGGCAGATCTTCCCGGAGCTTCTGCTAAAATCTGCTATAAATCATGAAATAACACATTTAGCATTATTTCTCTACAATATAAATAAACGCTCCTGTATTATTTTTAAATAAACTAATAAATATTAATGGCGATGCAATTTGAAAACATGGTGGGTCATGGACTTTAAAGGGGACCATAGATGCAAAATTCACTTTTTAATGTTTTTTTTACTCAACTTTGGGTATGTACTTCGTAAAAAAACAGTCCTAGTGCCAAAAGAATGCACCCAGTGGTTTAGTTACTCTAAGTATATTTATTTTACTGTGATAAGATAGGTTTTGTTTTCAAATCCTGTAGCCACAACCCACCTCAAACCTGAGTCCAACCCCTCACCTAGCAACCCCTGGTTAGGCTCAACCCACTTCAGTATAATAGACGTGACGGTTGTTTTTCCTGATTTCATCTCATCTTTTGTTTATATGTTCTTAATTTCATGTGTACAGCACTTTGTTGCAGCTGTGGTTGTTTTAAATGGCTTTATAAATAAAGTATAATTGTTATTTTTACGTTTTAGTTCAATTTTTAACGTATTAGCGATCTCTCCCAACGAGCAGCCGGCAGACGTAAAATGAGCAGACCGCCGGCGAAGAGACCATCTGCTACTGGGAGCTGTCTGGCTGGTCAGAGGTTGCCTCGTACGGATAAATTAACTGGAAACACTCAGTGAACTTTGTGTATGTCTGGACTGAAGCAGATCGCTCCCAAAAGCGCTGCATGCAACGAGCGGACATAAAAGGGAGCTGTGTGAAGTTGACACCCCACCCACGTCAAAAATTAAAGCAAACAGTCTGAATGGTTAGTGCTCCGTTAGTGCTGGTTTGTGCCGTTAAAATTTTCGTTTGTGCTGCTTTGGTTTCGGAGATATTAAATATTATTTTTTAGGTCATCTGTTCCCCCTGTGTCGGGAACGCGCACTGCAACCCTGTGTCGGGAGCGCGCACTGCAACCCTGTGTCGGGAGCGCGCACTGCAACCCTGTGTCGGGAGCGCGCACTGCAACCCTGTGTCGGGAGCGCGCACTGCAACCCTGTGTCGGGAGCGCGCACTGCAACCCTGTGTCGGGAGCGCGCACTGCAACCCTGTGTCGGGAGCGCGCACTGCAACCCTGTGTCGGGAGCGCGCACAGCAACCCGAGAGGCGGATCAGAAAATCTACGTCATCGGTCAAATATTTAATTATTAATATCTCATAACAGGGTATATGCAGGAATAATGAAGTTAATTTCAATACCTTTTCAAGACTTTTTAAAGACCTTCCAAAATAAATTCAAGACCTTATCGGCACTTTGTTTTATTAACCCTAGGATGCATGAACGACCAATACCTACATTCTTCCATGAGTGGGGTCAAAAATGACCCCAATTAGAATCAATGGGTTTTTGCAATGAATTGGAATTATGTCTTTAATTTTGATTAGAGGCAGTTATATTTATTGTATTTGGGTCAACAAAATACTGATTTGACATTTAATATGGTTATTCATAACTTTTTATAACATTTTTCACACAAAATAACATAAAACATTTTCAAAAATTATTGCTAGAATATCCATCTGTCTGAAGGACAAAAAAGAGAATGAACATACAACCAGAACACTGTACACTCACATGTGCCCACACAAACATATTTTCTCTATTCACTGTGTGCAGTTGTCACAAACTATTTGCTTTTGGCTGTGACCATTGCACACTGGGATACTGCATTTCCTGCACCAATTGGTGGCTTTGCTATTTTTGTTTCTTGGACACATCTGGCACCTCTCTCTCTTCTGTTGGCCCTCTGTGCCTCTCTCCTGTTACTTGTTTGCAACTTTTGTCACTCCACATCTTCCAGTTGCTTCAGTGATGTAAGTTGGTAAGTTCAGGGTACCTTGGGTTGTGTAGAAGACTCCCAAAGAGCACACACATTGGTACATTCCAGTTCTTCTCACTTCCTGCAAGAATGGTTACTCCAATGAAGGCCACGAGCTCCTGTTTGCTTAGATTTTTTCCACTCTTTTCCTCTTCTTATTGAGACTCTTCTTCCCTCCATGTTTGTTCATGTCAACACCTCTTCTAATATACTATCCATCCATTATCTTTTACCCGCTTCTTCCATTTTTGGATCACGGGGGTCGCCAGTGCCCATGTCTAGCAATCACTGTGCGTGGGGCAGTGTACACACTGGGCGGGTTGCAAGTCTATCACAGGGACACATAGAGACAAACCACCATTCACTCTCTCACTCACACCTAGGGTCAATTTAGAGTTACCAATCAGACTAACATGCATGTTTTTGATCTGTGGGATGAAACCGGAGTACCCGGAGGAAACCCACGCATGCAAGGAGAGAACATGCAAACTCCACCCAGGAAGGCCCCGGGACCGGGATTTTAACCAGGGACCTGCTCGCTGAGAAGCAGCAGCTCTATCAGTTGCGCCACCGTGCTGCCCTTCTAATATATAGTACTATCAGTGATAAACAGCTTTCATGCATCTATTGAGAAATGGTGCTAAACCCAGGTGCAGGCCCTGACCGACTTCTCAGTAAAATGTGGCTTGGTGTTTTAGCCTGAGTGGGAGATAACTGTAACTAGTAAGAGCCCTCGTGGCTTATTCTGTTGGACACAACATCCATTCCCTCTTTGGAGGTCTTAAGAGGACTCCTCCGTGTCTGACTGATCTTGTTCAGCAGAGGCAGGTTGGTTTCCAGACAGCCTGACATGTCCAGGTGGACAATAATCTGTATCCTCTAAATTCAAGATGCCAGATCCCGAGTCAGTACCACTGATGGGCTCTTCATCCCATCCGTTCAGCATCATATCTCGAGCAAGGTCTTCGGGTATCGCTGCCCTCCAAATAGCCATGATAGTTTAGATGAGAAAACATAAAACAGACAAACATGAGACCTGGTTTCAACAAAGAACTATGACAACAATGGACAACAGAAACAACAATAGACAATCATAAAAGAGGCATACAGATTTTTTAAACAATATGTATATAATATAATATATATAATAATATATAATAGGTTATCCAACAGGTTTGCATTTGTTACAAGGAATTGTGAATACAGTGAGTTTCTACCCAACAAATCCAGTAATATCAGCTGGCTTACTAAGCTAGTGCAATGTTAGCTAGCTTAAGTACTAACATTATTTTGTAGATAGCTAAGAGTGTCTACTTTGTTGACAAACAGGATATTCTATCAGTAAAGTCATGGAGTTGGTAAATGAAGATAATACATGTATGCTGCTGTGTCAAACTGACCTCCTAGTGGTGAGACTGCAGGTATCAGATGTGTAAATGAGACAGAAAATGTATCTTGACAGTCACAGCTGGTAAGGATAAAAGGTTCCCAAAGCAAACCCTTGAGATTCTATAGGAAATACTTGGGGTCATTTTTGACCCCACTCATGCAAGACTGGGGTAGTGACACAAAAACTGCAATTTCTGAAAATGTATAAAAACATTAAAAAAAATTCAAATGGCTTGAAGTCAAAAACATGTTTTATGAGGAATACCTGGAATATGGAAGAGTAAAAACTTTTAGTTTCAGAGATTTTGAAGAATAACAACCCTCGGGGTCATTTTTGACCCACTTATGCATCTAAGGGTTAAGCAACAAATCTTTGATTTACAAAACTGCTGTTGTTTTCAATTACTGTAAATCTGTGAATCTCAAACCTACAACAGAACTGAGATGCAGTGGAAAGAAAAAAGTTCAAAAGAAGAAACTGAACCACGACTAGGTTTAAGAAAATATAGCTTAGCTTACAACAAGACTCGTAGCTATTTTAAAGTAACTTGGTTGAACAATGGCGAATAAGAAATAAACACGGTTATTCTCGGCGACAGGCCTCAGCCATTCTTGAAAATCAGGCATCTCCAACCAGGAGTCCGAAAACTTGCATTTACCCATTGTTCTCACGGTCTCGCGGCAACTTACTCGAACACACAAGCTCAACTTGGAGATAAAGCAGCCGTGCATGCGCACAAGATAGGCCTAGCCGTAAAGGCTGTTGTAACCTGACACTCTAAATTTGTGCGAAGCGGTTTCCGAATCATCCGCGGTGAGGAAAACAAATATTAGTCATACATACTTTTTGCTGTCAAATTATTTAAAGCTAGAATAACAGCAAAAAAAATAATACCTCATCAAATCGCTTTCAAGACTTTTTAATACTTTTCAAGACCCTTAATTTTCCCAAAATTGATTTATCAACTTTTAATAACTTTCAAGACCCTGCATATACTCTGCATAAACTAAAGAGCACAAACGCTAGTTTCAACGGCACAAACCAGCACTAACAAACTAGACCACTCCGGTGCGTTTCGGAGGCGTATGGGGGGATGGTGACCTTTAGATGACCTAAAAAATAATATTTAATATCTCCGAAACCAAAGCAGCACAAACGAAAATTTTAACGGCACAAACCAGCACTAACAGAGCACTAACCATTCAGACTGTTTGCTTTAATTTTTGACGTGGGTGGGGTGTCAACTTCATCCATCCATCCATCCATCCATCTTCTTCCGCTTATCCGGGGTCGGGTCGCGGGGGTAGCAGCCTAAGTAGGGAGGCCCAGACTTCCCTCTCCCCAGCCACTTGGAGCAGCTCCTCCGGGGGAATCCCAAGGCGTTCCCAGGCCAGCCGAGAAACATAGTCCCTCCAGCGCGTCCTGGGTCTTCCTCTGGGTCTCCTCCCGGTGGGACATGCCCGGAACACCTCACCAGGGAGGCGTCCAGGAGGCATCCTAACCAGATGCCCGAGCCACCTCAACTGGCTCCTCTCGATGTGGAGAAGCAGCGGCTCTACTCCGAGTCCCTCCCGGATGACTGAGCTTCTCACCCTATCTCTAAGGGAGAGAAAAAACTGTGTCAACTTCACACAGCTATAAAAGGGCTGAGGAGGAACGAGCTATATTTAGCATCGGATTCGGGCTAAAAGAAGCAGCTTATGGCGACGCACGCAGACGGCTTTCGGTAAGTTATCTTAAGCTAGCACTAACAGTAAGTCAAATGAGTAATAAAAAAGAGCTAATTTTAAAACAACAACAGATTAGAGATACTGGGTGTTACAGAGGGCGTAGTTAATGTAAACAGATCTTTGAAGGGCGTGACCACGAGATCTCATTATCGTAACCCTAACCCTAACCCTCGTTCAAAACGAAAGTTAAAAATGGCAGAATTATAAAGGGTATAATTGATTATCTAAGAATTATTTTGTGTATTAAATTGAATGAACATTGTCTGGATAGCACACAGACATACCATAAAAAATTTAAAAACCTATCTGTGGTCTCCTTTAATATATATATATATATTAAGGCTGTTAAAGTTAATGCTTTAACTCATGAGATTAATGTAAACAGATTAATGCATTAATATTATATAATGCAGATTAATCACATTACATTTTGACCTATAAAAGACTCTACCCTACGCCGGTAGAGCTGTCATTTCTAACCTGGACCTGAAGCTCAGCCGACCCGTATTCGGCCGGGCGCTCGATAATGTGTGTGTGTGTGTGTGTGTATGTGTGTGTGTGTGTTTAATGTGCGGAGATTTCTGGGCATTGCGCAATAATTGCGCACGTAGGCTCGGACTTTGGTGTGTTTTTACGAATCATAGCACAAAGAAAACTAAATAAGAATGCACAATTTAAAATGGTGTTAAGCTACTTGTTGAGGAGGAGGCAGGTCCGACCGGTTTACAGAGAAAGCCACGTTAAGCTCCGATGGACACCTGTTACCGGCTGCGTGCGTCTGCTGCCACCCATCCCCCGCAGCTGAAGCGAGCAGCGCGTTCAATTTAAATAACTTTGTTCTATATTTTTCCAAATAATTTTGCTCTAAAAAATAATGTTTAAAACAAAATGGCTTCTGTAAAACTAGCTGGTCATGAAAACCTGAAAACAGTTTGGTTTGACACAATAAAACATTTTCTTCAACATTTGATGAAAACCTGTCAGGAACAGGTTTTGGATTGAATATAAGCCAGACACAGGAGTGAAAAACAAGAACACTTTTTATTATTAGCTGCTGGATGGAGGAGTCAGGACGTGGAGGAAACTGGCAGGTGTGACCAAAAACGTGCATGTCATGAAGGGCCAGAGACGTGAGCAGATGGGGGGCCAGTGGGGGCCGCTGATCATGTTACACAAGTGGACTTTACATTCATTTGAAATGCAGAAAAAAAGTATTTCTATATATGTATATGCCGGTATATTTTGGTCTAAAAGTTACTGATATTGAGACCAAGATGGCCGCGCTCAGACCAGCCGCAGCTTCACGAGCTCCCGGTTCATCCCTAGTTTCTAGTAATTTTAATAGTGTTTTTGTACCTGACTCTGCGCGTTTTTTTCGGGTGAATTACAGCCGAACTGAACTGTTAAGAATCGGAGCGGATTTACCACAGGGCACAGCTGAAATCAGCAACAAACTCAAATCAGAGCTCGGAAGATTGGAGCTGTTAAGAACATCCTTCTGGAAGCAGATGCGCTCCAGGGGAAAGAAAAGGAAGCGTTGCTCCCGAGGAAAGAAGCGGGGCTGCCGAGCAGGAATTATGACGAGACTGCGGGCAGACGCTAAAACCGGTAGACCCCCGATGCCGGCTCTTTTTCTGTCTAACGTCCGCTCGCTGGACAACAAAATGGATCTACTTCGTTTGAGAGTGACCACGTCGGAGGAGATGAAAAGGTGCTCTGTGCTCTGCCTCACGGAAACGTGGATCTCTGAGGATACACCGGACTCTGTTTATGAGCTGGATAATAGACTCTTTTTCAGAACAGACCGGTGCACCGAGACTACGGGGAAAACACGAGGCGGTGGTGTTTGTATTTACGTGAACAAAGATTGGTGCACGAACTGTTCTGTGATCAAAAGAATTTGTTCAGCTGTCGTGGAGTTGATCACAGTAAAGTGCCGGCCGCATTATCTTCCCCGCGATCATTCTGTAATTCTAATCAGCGCTATCTATATAGCCCCTGATGCTAATGCTAATGACACCCAGGGAGAAATTCATGACTTACTCACCTCGCTGCAGTGTAAATATCCTGAGGGGCTCTTCATTGTTTGTGGAGACGTCAATCACATGGATCTTCAAGTCTCCCTCCCAGCCTTCAATAAGCACGTGTTCACAGCAACAAGAGGAGATAAAACGCTTGACCAAGTCTACACTAATGTAAAGGGGGCGTACACGGCGAAGACACGCCCAGCGCTCGGAGCTTCCGATCACTACTCTTTGATCCTGGCCCCAAGACAGCTCCCCCCACTCAGGCGCTCCAAGTCGGAACAAAGAGAGATAAGAGTCTGGCTTGAAGGCAGCTCCTCCATGCTGAGAGACTGTTTTGAGAAGACAAACTGGTCTGTTTTCAGAGAAGCAGCTACTGAAGGGAGCTCAGTTGACCTGGAACTTTATGCTTCCTCAGTCCTGGGCTACATCAGTACATGCTCTGAAAATGTATCCATAAAAAAATATGTTAAATCTTACCCGAACCGAAAACCCTGGTTAAATAAAGATGTCCGCGCCTTGCTGGCAGCCAGGGACACTGCATTCAAGTCCGGAGATACAGAGGAGCTGAGAAAGAGCAGGAAAGAACTGGAGGAAGGCATTAAGAAGGCCAAGGCCACGTATGCACAGAGGATCGAGGGACAGTTCACCTCACAAGACCCACGGAGCATGTGGAAGGGTATTAAATGCATAACAGATTACAAAGGCAAGAACAAACAATGCCCCAGGGACCCATCTCTGCCTGATGCCCTCAATAAGTTTTATGCACGTTTTGATGATCCAAACAGACCAGCTAGCACCAGACTCACCTCATCACCAGATGAAGAGCATCTCAGAGTGACCGCAGCAGAAGTGAGAGGCAGTCTCAGAAAGATTAATCCTCATAAAGCAACCGGACCAGACAACATCCCAGGGAAAGTTCTGAAGGAATGTGCGGACCAGCTCTGTGAGGTGCTGGCTGACATCTTCACCACCTCACTTGCACTGGAGTCAGTTCCCACCTGCCTGAAGACCGCCACCATCATCCCAGTTCCAAAGAGCTCCACAGTGACTGGTCTGAATGACTATAGACCGGTGGCCCTCACCCCGATAGTCGCTAAATGTTTTGAGAAACTGGTCATGTCCCACATCAAGACAACCGTCAACATCAACGAGGACCCTCATCAATATGCATACCGCGAGAACCGATCAACAGAGGACGCCATTTCTTCCGTGGTCCACACTGCTCTCACCCACCTGGATCAGAAGGACTCATACGTGCGTCTGCTCTTCGTGGACTTCACATCTGCCTTCAACACCATGATCCCCCAAACTCTGATAGACAAACTATCTACACTTGGACTAAGCCCCTCCATTTGTAACTGGGTACTAGACTTCTTAACAAACAGACCACAGTCCGTGAAGATCCACAACTTCTCCTCCTCCACCATAACCCTCAGCACTGGCTCTCCTCAAGGATGTGTGCTGAGCCCCCTTCTGTTCACTCTGCTCACATATGATTGTACAGCCACACTTCCAGGCTGTCATATTGTTTTTTTTTGTTTTTTTTTTTCATTTATAGATGGCCTCCCTTCACACCTTATAGCCATCCTCTCACTCCAATATGTATTTTTATTTTTTATTTTTTTTTATATAGAGAGAAAGAAAGAAAAGAGAAAGTGAGACAACAAAACAACAATTATCCACAAAAA
>JBBPBX010006120.1:0-13286 GCA_038048925.1 Garcialebias charrua
GTTCTTAATGAACTTCCTTTGAGAAACATCTCGTCTTGAAGTCAGCCAGAAGCTGCCACATGTTTCTGACGGCTGACGCGGATCCGAGGAGACGTTGGAAGTAAACGACCAGTTCAGACGTACGAGGGCCGGAAGGACTCCGTGCACCTGGGAGGCTGGCAATATCTTTATCAGACGCATCGTCAAAAGGTAAAGAGCGGTTTACAAACGTACCTGGGATTTAGCCGAAGTCGGATGGAATGTGTCATCTCTGGTTACACTCGAGATAAATAACTTAATCTCTCCAACCTCTTATTCCTCCTACTCTTTCCCCTCTCTATCTAAGCTGGAAACTATATTTTTAAGCTAAAAGAGCCCACAGACTAAATATGTTAACATCCAATATTTATGTCTGTTGTGTTGAATTTAAGTGTGCTGACGTTTTAAATTGAAAGAAAGTGAAATCATGTCAATCAAGTGTAATGGTGTTAATTTAGTTGATTTATTCTAAATAAATGATAGTGTCTCTTTGACATATCAAACTAAGTTAACGTCTTTGTCACTTAATGGCTCTGTTTATTTATCCATCATAAAGATCACAGAAATATTGAATAAACTGAAAAAGAAGAGAATCCGTGAATTTACTATTCAATCTGAATAAGTAGATTAATTAAGGATAAAGAGGTCAGTATTAATATTGACCTCCACTTTAATTCTTACATCTGGTGGCCTCGTATCGGCTTCTAAAAGTTTATTGATAAATCTGTGGTCTCAGTCATGAACTGTAACGTCATGTTTGCATAAAAGGATCCAAGTTTTAAACTCTGAGGATAATGATTTTGGCTGGAAGTGTTCAAAGCAGGCAGATTCTGCATGTTTTTATCATTTGAAGCTGTGAGATTATTATTGTTTCAACTCTGTTAGACGCTGTTGGAAGCATTCAGGTGAAGTTTTGTCAGCCGTAGTCTGTGGAAGTTCTGGTTCGGTCCAGTTCACGCGGACTCCTGTACAAAGCTTTGTTTGACCGCCGAGTCAGAAGCCTGAAAGCTAATTTAACATCTACAAGATTGCTGTTGTGGTGTTTTACATTTTAAAGAAGGTCGAAGCAGCATATACTGTTAGAACGTGTCGGTTAGTGGTTCGTGAAACCCGAGTTCTGCTCCTTTAAAGTGGACGGAACCGACCTGAACGCGGCTCCGAGGGAGTCCGTGTCGTGTTACAGTTGAGGTGCTGTGTTACTGAGCGTAACTAAGTTTGCCTGTCTAGATGTGCGCGCCGCATGTTTCAGAATTTTGGGAAGTTAAATTGTAGCGTTTGAGTTGTTTTAAGAGTCTATAAAGTTGTGGTCTGCTGTGCAAGCTAACGTTAAGAAGACGTGTCTCATGTCCGTTTATGAGCTGTGATTGGATGATACGAGTGCTGTGTGCTGTGAATCACTCTTGTAGCGAACGCTGATTCGCTGTTGTGTGCTGTCAATCACTCTTGTGGCGAACGCTGATTCGCTGTTGTGAGCTGTCAATCACGTCGCACGCCGTTGCGACCAGCCCACTTTGTCGTCATTTCCGGTACTACATTGGTCGAAGGTAAGAAAAACTACATTCGCCATTTATGCTTGGAGAATGAACTACATATGCTGTGATTGATTTGTTGACGTCACGTATGTTGTAGCGAGCTCCGCCTCGCTCACGTAAGAAGCTGGTGACGCGCTACGCACGCTGCGTGGGCCCGCCCATTTTTGTCGTCACTTCCAGGTGCCGCACTTTGAGTGACAGGTCACACTCGCTGGTTCACACTCGTTCACACACGAACACACACTTAAAAACTCATTTGAAGCCATCTAAACTGTCTAACAAGTTAAATTTGTCTCTGACAAGAACGCGGTTCGAGCAGTTATCTCGTTTACACTGAAATCTAGCTGTAAAAGGTTGTTTTCTTTTCAAGTACTGAATAAAACTCAGTCAGCCTCGTGATAACATTAAGTCTTGGAGCTGCCCCCTGCTGGACGTTAATAGATGAGTTTTCTCTCAACACATCATAAAGTCAGCATTTTTTATGGTGAAAATTACCAGCTTTAAAATTGTTCTGTACACAAACAAAAACTCCTGTTTATTTTAAATAAAGAATTTTTGAAAACAGAGGTACAGACGAACAATTGATGCTCATTTTAAATACTGAAGAGATTTAAAATAACACTCAAAAAAGCATCTTTTATTTAATTTTCAGATTAAATAAAAAAGAAAAGTTGATGGAGAGCAGAGCATTTCCACATTCAAAATTTTAAACAGCATTGGCATACACTGTACACTTTTGGTTAAAAATAGCATTTTTAACGTTTTTCTGTGTACGTTTACAACAGTGAGGTTAATTTGATAACGAATTTCTTTTTCGAATAACACCTGCATGTACCAGCTTGTTGATTTTTACAGACTCAAAACAAATATGGATAAACAATCAGATGAAGTTGTTCCATCCTCATCCTTGGAGGATGCTGATGGTGAGCAAACTCCAGCGCCGGTTGAGGAGAAAATCCCAGCGCAGGAGGATTCAGAGTCTGAGTCAGAGGACACAGATTGTGTTGATAATGCCTTAAAACTGCTAATGAAAACACTCGTGAAGTATGGTGAGGAGGTAGCAGCAATGGACACCCCGACTCTGGACACAGAGTTAGAAAGTCTAGCAACAGGCATAATCAAAAAAGGTGGAAAAAAGCTCAGCGCCGACCGTACTGTCAAATTGGCCTTTCTGTTGAAGACCAGACTGGACCATGAACTGTATAAGAGTGGGGACCTTGAGGATGAACTGGCTGATGAAAAAAATAAACTGGCTGATGAGAAAACTAAACACGAAGGTACCACTTCAGAGTTTGTGTCATACAAGAAAACGACAAATACAGAGATTGAACGTTTAAACAATGAAATACTGTTGCAAACACATTCATATGAAGAAAACATTCGGTCCAGAGGACAAAAATATGACGATTCTATCAGAGAGAATGAAATATTACAGCAACAGGTACAATCGATGTCTAAAGATCTACAAGAGAACAAGGAAAAAAGAGAAGAAGCCCACACCCGGTGCACAATGTTGAAAATAGAGTATGATAAATTAAAAGAACAACTAAAAGAGAGCACTCAATTCGAGGAAAATAGAAAACTCAGTGAACAGTGCACAGCGCTACAAACTGCAGTTGATTGTTTACGCAGAGAATTGACTGAAAGTAAGGTGGAACTGACCTTAACTAAAGAAAACCTCTTTAAAGAAAGGGAGAGGTGGGTGGATGTTGTGGCAAAGCATTCTCAAGGCATCACACCACCACCCCCACCACCTCCACGCGGTGATGCAGAACAGCTCACCGTACCTGTTAAGACCCGCCAGTCGGAGCAGGGACTTGCGTCCTCAACATCAACACCTGCACATGGATCACAGGTAAATGGGAATAGCAATGATGCTAAACTTTCTATTCCAATACCTGAACTCCAGAAGCTTTCTAGATACATTCAACGCTTTGAGCCAGGGCCGTTGGGTTCAATCTATACAAAGAACTACCTAGACTCTCTTGATTTCCAGCTGGGTAATTTTCCAAATGCTACTGCTGAGGATAAAATTGCGCTGATCAGGCTCACCGCAGACTGGCCTGTATATAACTTCATTGTTCGCCAACCGGACGCCATAAAAACAGATTACAAACTGTTGCGTGATACTCTTATACGAGAGTTCACTCCAAACATGGGGCCTGGTGGCTACCCTGATGCCGAGAAGGTCGTGCAAGGTAAGAAGGAGCATCCACAGGCATATTACCAGAGAATGTTCCAGGCTTTCTTTGGTAATCGCAATGAACCGGGCATGGAGGACGACGTAGGTTTTAAATACCTTTTCGGTAAAAACCTCCACCCTGATATAAAAGAGTCAGTTCAAGTGATGGCTAATTTCAGAGACAAGACCATCAAGGAAATGAAACAATGCGCCGTAAATGTTTTCGAGGCCCGCATGGAATGCAGAACACCCGTAGAGGTGTTCACGAGTGCGAGAGCCGACTCCCAATCGCTGGAACTGGAAGGGACGCGAGCACCAGCTCCCTATCCACCGACAGGCGAAAAGAAACAGACCTTTCACCCTGACAAACCACAAAGTGGGGGTGTCCGCTTGAGGAAAAACCCAAGGTGGCTCAAGCAAAACACGGAGGGTGAACAAAAGGATCAAAAGGGGGGTGCGCGTCCAACGAGTAAAGATTATGGGTACAAGGGTAACCCATATAACCAAGGGTGGTCCCAGCAGGAACCCCCGAACCAAGGGTGGTCCCAGAGGGGACACCCGAAGCCAGTCTGGGCCCGGAAGGGGCCCCCACGCCGTGGACCTGCTCCCCCTACCCCTCAAACTGAACAGTCCGAGACAGACAAAAAATCGCAGAAGTCCCGGAGGAAAGGCCGTAGCCCTCTGTCCCCAGAAGTCAAGGAGGAAATACGTCAGATGTTCGACACGTGGGAAAATACTAAAAATGAGAACAAACCCGGTGTGATGTGTAGCACTATCATTGATAGTAACTCTGAACATTCTAACAACAACAATGCCACAGTTGCTGGCAGTCACCAAGACATTGGTGGCCAGGATGCTGACAATCAGGGTAATGACAGTCGAATCGTTGACAGTCCAGAATGTGACAGTCAACAGAACGTTGACTGTAACCATGACTTCATTGTTACGGAGCCTGAGCACCCCTCGTCAGAAAAAGGGGGGGAAAGCTCACTCACCGTTGAAAGTGGCTCGCCACGAACTGAACAGTCAGACCCATGTGTGTCTGCACTAACAGTACTGATAAATGAAGGTCACACAGTCAGGGGTAGGCGTGATAAACGTCGGAGACAACCTGGTGAGTTCCTGTGTGACATTATCAGAAAGGGGCCCGCTAAGAAGGCTTACCTGTCCATCACGTTGGAAGGGATCCTCAGAAAAGAGGCCCTCTTGGATGGTGGGGCAGACATATCCGTTATGTCACCCACACTGTTAGAAGAGCTGCGGCTGGCCGCTAGCGGTGTTGACAGGGAAATACCCCTCAGAGAATGTGCTATAGTTTTGCAGGGTCTCTCGGAGACGAGTACAACCCTAACAGCTATAGCAATGGTTCACATGCAGATTGGTGAGACGACACTATACCACCCGGTATACGTGTCCACCGTTGACTCATGCCCATTTTTGGTTGGCCAAGACTTTATAAACCGCTTCGACGCGGTTATAGATTATGGCGATCAGACAATGTGGACCAGAGTGAGTCAACCACTGCCGATCGATATGCCTACACAGAGTAACACTGACCGTCTAACGGCAGGTACCGCGGAAGGCAAAAGGGAATGCTCAGACGAGAGCACAATCCCTGTGGGTGAACCTCCAACTACAGGTGAGGCAGTAGAGGTCCAACAAGAGAGCCCCCTCTGCGAGCTGAAACAGTTGGCACTCACCGAACACTACCTACCACAGGTAGTCAAAGGTGTTGAGATTCAAGGATCCCACACCGATGATGCTGTTCTGTCCCCTTGGACGGAGAAATCAGCGATCAGCCAAGCTTTCTTTGGAACCTTGGTTAAGAAACAGTTGGGTCTCGGAATGAACAAAAAGGCTTTCCGCTTCCCGTTAGACCCCAACGATAAACAGGTAATGACTGCTAAAGGGATCATTGACCTTAAACTAATCTGGAACCAACGAGAACTGGATCACCCGTTCCTCGTGGTCCCGAACTTACCACATGCAACCTACATAGGCTCCGACATTTTGGTAAGATTAGGTGTCCGAGTGGACGTCAACAACAATGCACTGTGGTCACTAGATACAGCCACGAAGGACTCTCCTGTGTTAACCACAGAGAACCTTAAGGCTGGACAGACCATTCCAGAGGTCTGCCAGGTTGCTAACAGCCATAACACTGTGGTGCCACCTCAGGTTATGAACAAGCCGGTGATGATTCACATCATGAAAGGACAGGCTATTAGAACAAAACAGGCATGCTTTCAACCATCTCCTATGTTTTTCAACTTAGGACTGTCCATGGAGGCCACATGCCAAGTGACCCTCGACGGCAGAACCACGACTGTCGCTGTGTGTAACACGAGCACAGAAGAGGTACTGATCCCAAAGCGCTCACAGCTAGGATGGTTGATCTCTACTGATTTTCATGATTTTGAACTAAGCATTCCATTTCTGGGAGGACTCCCAGAAAACTTGATCCCAAGTCATCATTCGGGGCGAGTCTTGTTCACAAAACCAACACAGGCCATAGCTCTTTTCTCCCCCACTGAGTCCGACCGGGACATTGTCCACAGGTTCGGTTTCAACCAAGGAGAAAGTCTAGGCCCTCAAACTTACAGTGCACTACCTGTTGACAGGTTTTATGACACTGAAGGGGACTCACTGGAGCTCCCCAGAGAACAAGAACCGCTCTCATTTGCTTCACAGATAGACCAGGTGGTCGCTCAGGCCGACGCCTTGGAAACTGATGAAGACAGGGACAAACTTCGCAAAGTTCTGCTAAAATATGAAAAATCATTCTCAACTGACTCGATGGATTGTGGGTTGACCACGCTCCACACAGTGAGCATTCCAACCCCGCCTGATGCTCCACCTGCATTTGTCAGACAATACAAGATTCCTCTGGCAGCACATCAACCTATCAGGGAAATCATTGCTGACCTGTTAGGAAAAGGTATCATCCGATACTGTAACAGCACTTACTCTGCGCCTTTATGGCCGGTGTTAAAACCAAATGGTAAGTGGAGACTCACTATAGACTACCGAAAGCTAAACAAACAAGTTCCCTTATCCAGATGGCCTATGACGCAACTCCAACAGGAACTGCCCAAGGTCACCAATGGTAAGTACTTCTCGACCCTCGACGTCGCCTCTGGTTTTTGGACCATCCCTGTGCGCGCCGAGGACCAGTACAAACTAGCTTTCACTTTTGGTGGCCGTCAATACACCTTTAACAGGTGTCCCTTTGGCTACGCTAACTCACCTGCAGAGTTCAACATCTTCTTGAACAAAGCATGTCCAGACGCCCACGAGCGTGGAACACTGATCTACGTGGACGATGTCCTTTTGAGGCAGCCAACACTGGACTCACATTTGGCTGAGATCGACCACGTTCTGAATCAGCTAACAACTGCTGGTGCTAAAATATCACTGTCGAAGTGCCAGTGGTGCAGAACCAAGGTGGACTACGTTGGCCTACTTGTAGGTCCAGACGGAGTACAACCACAGCTGACTCGCACCCAAGGCCTTGACAATCTCAAAGTCCCCACCAGTCTCAAAGAACTACAAAGTTTTCTTGGCGTGTGTAACTACTCGAACCAGTTCATAGAGAACTATGCAGACCTTGCAAAGCCACTGACTGAACTCCTTAAGAAAGACGTTCCATTTGTCTGGACTGACAAACAGCAGCAGGCTATGGACGCTCTTATAAACAGGATCAAGTCAGCCCCTTGTTTAGTCTACCCGGACTACAACAAAGAGTTTTACTTGGAAGTGGGCTTCTCAGCTCATTGCATAAGTGCAGGTCTATACCAGATACACGACAGAGACAAACGTGTAGTAGCCTACGCCAGCAAAACGATGGCAGGCCCCGAATTGAGATTCTCAGACTGTGAGAAAGCTTTACTGACCACAGTGTGGGCAGTAAAACATTTCTCCAGCTACATTGGTGGACAGAAAATCATTGTGGAAACACAACACCAGCCAGTGACATTCCTGAACAGCCAACGCATCAGAGATGGTGTGGTGACAAACTCACGTGTTGCAACGTGGCTCATGGCGCTTCAAAGTTTTAACCTAGACATACGTTATGGTCAAAACAAGAAGTCACGTCTGGGGACGGACTTGGCACTCTGCCAAAAGTGTACACAAGATGTACCGGCAACCCAGCCGTTGGCTGAGGAAAAAACCCCTGTGACTGAAGACCCGAACCACCACTTCTTTGATGACAATATCTGCAAAGATATGACAACATTGTACGTGGATGGATCTTCATTCCTCCGCGACAAAATCTGTAGGGCAGGTGTTGGAGGGGTCCTCCTCCAAGACCAGGAACAGATTACATTCAGCTACAAATTAGGCTCTCAGACTTCTCAGTACGCTGAGATTGCAGGAATCCTAATAGCTCTCCAGATGGTAGTAGCACGCTCCATCAAGACGCTAGTCATCTGCACTGACTCTAACTATGCTCGCTTGAGTTTCGCTTGTCACCTCGCTGTGTGGAAACAGAACGGTTTCCTAACAAGCGACAGAAAAGTAGTCAAACACAAAGAGCTTTTCATGGCATGTGATCACTTGGTGACATCACACGACTTACAGATCTACTGGAAGAAAGTTCCAGGGCATTCTAGAGTCCCAGGCGATGACAAGCACTACAATGACATTGCAGACTCCTTAGCCAAAGAAGGAGCCGACGAAGGTCCTCTATGGTCCTTCGACCCCTCCTGGTTAATCGAGACTCTGCCAACACAACCTTCAGTCAGAGTTATGGCAGTCACACGTGCACAGGCCGCGGACAAACCTGCTGACAACGCAGTCTCCGTACGACCCGCACTGACTGACCCTGACATCATCCAACTTCAGAAGTCGGATCCTGCTATCAACTCCATGATACTGTATCTGACTGATCCGGACAAGAACACTCCGTCTAAAGACGAACTGGATTCCGATCCAGACCTTAAAGTCCTTTATCAGCTGCGCAAACAGCTTAAACTACTCAAGGGCATCCTGACTTTCGCTCATGGACCAACGTCCTCACCTGTGTTCGTGGTTCCCCATGACCAAAGGGGGGTGATGTTAGTTCATGCCCATGATCTCCCGTCCGCAGGACACAAAGGAGATAAAGCCACGCTGACGGCATTAAAACAAATTGCCTATTGGCCTGGAATGAAAAAGGATGTCAAGGACTACATTGAAGGGTGCGTGGTCTGTGGCCAGTTTCAGCCAACCAGACCACTTCACAGAGCACCACTGCAAAGCAGAGGCATTGCATTCCCATGGTCTGACCTCCAGATCGACTGGGTTGGACCACTCACTAAGAGCTCTAGAGGAAATAAATATTTTCTCACGGTAACCTGTGCATTTACCAAATGGGTAGAATGCCTACCAGCTCCTAACGACACAGCACAAACAACTGCTATGTTGTTAATGAATCATATATTCTCAAGGTTTGGACTTCCCCTTCGGGTGAACTCAGACCAAGGTACACACTTCACAGGTGAAGTGATGAAAGAACTGTGGAAGACGCTAGGCGTCAAGGCCAACTTTCATGTCGGCTACCACCCACAGGCTTCAGGCCAAGTTGAGAGAGCAAACAGAACTGTGGTGAGTATTTTGAAGAAATACGTGGCTGCAAACCACAAGGACTGGGATGTGAAACTCCCTCTGGTCCTCATGGCCATAAGAGCCACTCCACACACATCAACTGGCATCTCTCCCTTCGAGATGATGACCGGTCGACAGATGACTCTCCCTCTACACCTGTTGTACCAACCAGGCGACGCCGTCATGGCGACAGCCTACACTACACAACAATACATGAAAGATTTGAATGTACACCTCAGAAACACTTTTGCTTTCGCCCAGAAAAACCTGGAAAGGTCCGCTGAAGGACGCAAGGCGTACTATGACCAGAAGGCCTCTCACAATGAACTCCAAGTGGGAGACAGAGTCTGGTACTATACGTTCGCCCCAGCAACCGGGAAAGGAGAGTCCGGGACCGGAACTCTCGCCCGCAAACTAATGCCCAGGTGGACTGGACCTCATCTGATAACAGACAAAGTGTCCTCAGTCGTCTACGAGATCAAAATCAGCAAAGGCCGCAAAGAGCCAATTGCTAAATGGGTACATCGAAATCAGATCAAACCTTACAAGGCGTTCAATGACTCCACAAAAGACAAAGATCTCACAAACTCACCGACTTCATGGGATAATAAGGTCGTCCAAACACAAGTTAGTAAATAAACTAATCAGGTTTAAACTACCATATTTCCCACCCTATAAGTCGCATTGTCCAACTTGAACTTAGAAACGCTAAGTCCAACACCCACAACAAAAACTAATCTTAACAACCATTTAAATCCACAAGATTTAAGTTGACCTCGGTCATAAAGTTGAGACCTGTTTTCTTGTGTGTTGCACTTTGGAATCTGACGACAAGAGTGTGTCGAAGCAGTGAAACGTTGTTTCCTTGTTGTTTAGTCATTACTGTTGTCATTATTTGAGATATTGTTGTGGTTCTGGACACTCCCAGCCAAAAAAGGTTTTGTATTAACATTGATTAATGCATAAGATGGATTTAACTATGCCAACATGCAGTTCATTTTGTTAAATCTCAACCGTTGAAGAGTCAATGTAGTTTAAAGCTACTCAAGGTACCATAAACTACACTGGCCTCACGATTTCTAAATTGAACCGATTCGATCGTTTCTATTCTAGATTATCTATTCATTTTGATGAGTCTCGCCATAGACTTCAAAATTTATTAGGTACACCAAATCCTACGTCGTTCGTCTAAAAGACAACAGACATTTAGATCAAACTATATTTCATTTTTACTTTAGTTTAACCTAAACTAAGTAATGAATGGAGGAATAGTTTGGAATTAGAGGCCTTCGTTACAGAAGCCCTCCAAAATTCTATAGGTATAGATCCCTATATCTAATTTACAGAATTGATCCACCCCTTAATTGGTAATTATAGCTGATCTAAACCATGATAGCTTACATACCAGGTGCATATAGGTAGGGCCTAATGTAAAATCCCAATCATAAGCCCACCTAAAACCACATAATTGCATGACACATAGAACCAGAGTGGCACTGACTGGAGACCAACCAGCCAACAACCTTCGATGTGGGGACCTGCAGCTCCAACGCTTGGTCTTCAACCTTCATCCAAGGATCGCCTCCTCTGCGTCAATCGAGGGATCCCCTCTACATGCTGATTATGAAAACAATTGTTGCTGATCAATCAACAAAACTAATCGTTGTGGATTTACTGCTGTGGGATTACCGCTGTGGATTATAAGACTTTGTTTTCCAAAGGATCACAGACTTTGTTTTCCAAGAGTTAACAGACTCAGTTTTCCGAGGGATTAAAAGCTTACCGCAATGGGATTACCTACGAACAGTATGGAAGTTCCAAAAACTTTATGGGATTATAATTTTTGATTTTTTCTTTTCCACTCGCCGGATTACTTCAAGATCAGAGACAGTTCAAGGTTTCCTTTCGTGTTGGACCCCATCCCCAACGACTGGCGATGGCTTCCAAAAGGGGGGAGATGTAGTGGACATGACCTTGTCCACTTTTAAGACACCTGTGTACTTTTGAACTGTCCAGTGATGACCTTTACTGACCTCTCAGTAAAGCAGGACATTTAACACAATTATTCCATTAGTTATAATCTGAGGACATATAGTCACTAAAAGAGACTATTTCTATATCTTGATTTTATTCTAATGTAATCAAGAATAACTTTTCTCATTTTCATGATATGTGCTTTTATGCTGTGTTATTCTGAAATGTGTTAATTACTGTCTTCACTGCTGTGTTTAAAGGTGAAGCCTTCGGGTCACAGAGACCGGACGGTTTTGTTTAGAAACTCAGAGACAGTCTGATGAGCAGGGCTCCAGCGTTATCTGTCTTTTTTCCTAAACATTTCTCTCTGCTGCTGGCTTGTAACCTTGGGTTTGATAAAGCAAGTGAACTCCTCTCTGTGTTCCTGCTTTTAAGTTCTAACTGTGCGGAAACGCTTCAGTCTTTGAATGGACAAAGAGTTTGAATGGACGGAGACCTGAAAGCTCTCTGCCTTGCAGCTGGTCAAGCTTGGTCAAGAGCCAAAGACTAACTTGTCAGCTAGAACT
This sequence comes from Garcialebias charrua, assembly GCA_038048925.1. Taxonomy (NCBI): domain Eukaryota; kingdom Metazoa; phylum Chordata; class Actinopteri; order Cyprinodontiformes; family Rivulidae; genus Garcialebias; species Garcialebias charrua. Next base: position 11,859 of record JBBPBX010006120.1, read on the forward strand.
GATGGACGTCTCCATCCAGTTCCCCGAGCAAAAGCTCCAAAGTTCTTAATGAACTTCCTTTGAGAAACATCTCGTCTTGAAGTCAGCCAGAAGCTGCCACATGTTTCTGACGGCTGACGCGGATCCGAGGAGACGTTGGAAGTAAACGACCAGTTCAGACGTACGAGGGCCGGAAGGACTCCGTGCACCTGGGAGGCTGGCAATATCTTTATCAGACGCATCGTCAAAAGGTAAAGAGCGGTTTACAAACGTACCTGGGATTTAGCCGAAGTCGGATGGAATGTGTCATCTCTGGTTACACTCGAGATAAATAACTTAATCTCTCCAACCTCTTATTCCTCCTACTCTTTCCCCTCTCTATCTAAGCTGGAAACTATATTTTTAAGCTAAAAGAGCCCACAGACTAAATATGTTAACATCCAATATTTATGTCTGTTGTGTTGAATTTAAGTGTGCTGACGTTTTAAATTGAAAGAAAGTGAAATCATGTCAATCAAGTGTAATGGTGTTAATTTAGTTGATTTATTCTAAATAAATGATAGTGTCTCTTTGACATATCAAACTAAGTTAACGTCTTTGTCACTTAATGGCTCTGTTTATTTATCCATCATAAAGATCACAGAAATATTGAATAAACTGAAAAAGAAGAGAATCCGTGAATTTACTATTCAATCTGAATAAGTAAATTAATTAAGGTAAAAAGGAGGTCAGTATTAAACTGACCCCCTTTAACCCCTTTACACTCGTACGACTTTATTCTAGTAATATTACAACTTTATTCTCATAATATTTCAAGTTTATTCACATAACATGAGTTTATTCTCATGATATTTTGAGATTATTCTCGTATAAATTTATTCTCGTAATACAACTTTATTCTTGTAATATTATGACTATTGTTGTACAACTTTTTTCTTGTAATCCTATGACTTTATTCTCATTCGTAATGCAATTTAATTAAATTTTTTTTAAAAATTACGTGGCCCTAATACTCCATCGTAATGCCTAACAAAATGCGCTTGAAGATTTAAAAAAAACTTGCTTATTAAAAAATTCCGCCCTAGTGACAAAAGTGAGACGCTCAGTCACTCATGACTAAATGTCATTTCATGAGGAATTGGAAATGGTTTAGATAAAATAAAATAATAATTAAAAAAAAGATAAAATGAAAACACAAGCTAAACCATAACATTTCTGTCTTAATGGATAGTTCCTTGAAGAAGATTATTTATAAAGTAGAACATACTTCAGAAGCAGCATTTGCAGAGTTAATCTCAAGTACAGACCCAAAGGTACAACATCTCAATTTCTGAATGCTTTACCAACATTTAAGAATGTGCATTCTTACACTGGATTGTTTGGTGATTTAAAGAAACAAATACAGGTAGTTATCATTTTCCTGATAGTGGCTAATAGGTCCTTTTCTTA